>JAOWBR010165999.1:0-11806 GCA_028571145.1 Dionaea muscipula
CAAAACTTCGTTCCTAGCTTCTATAAGTTATTAAAAATCACTATACATTACGATTATATTAATAATAATATAATAATAATACATAGCACAAAATAATATTAAATTCAAAAATAAGGATACGGGTATAACAATATGTTACTCCCATGGTATGAGTGCTATAATTTGGTACCTGTACTTTTTAAGGCAAAACCCACAAATACTTAGGTTAAAAATTCAAATAGGAGAATAACCACAAATCTGGAGAATACCCACGAATAGAAGAATACCCACAAATAGAAATCTGGAGATTACCCACAATCTGGAGAAATGTGGAAAGCAAAGGAAATTTTGCCAAGAGGAAGCAGGGTTGACAAGAGGAAGAAATATGGAGAGCCCACAATCTGGAAATGTGGAGCGCAATTGTTGACAAGAGGAAGCAGTGTTGACAAATATAGCAGCGGCAAATTTTTTGCCAAATATAGCAACAAATATAGAATTGTCAAATTTTATTGGAGGAAGAAATTGTTGAAAGTTTGCTATATTTTAGCTTTGCCACATGCTTCATTGGATATGCTCTAAACGCTATAGTTGCTTTGCCACTTCCCCTTGGAATAAGCTAGTCTGTGATGCCCAGGATCCAAACAGCTTTGTGGCTCACAAGCTTTTATGCACTTCCTGCTTTACAAAGACGAGCTATTTAATTTGTAGATTAGACACTAAAGCAGTTGGAAACTGGGAGGGAGCAGCTCACTTAGTGCGGATTTCCTAATGTAAGAACCTACAAATTTTTACCAAAATCTTATTGTCTTCTGGAAAGTGCTGAAAAGTATATTACTGCATGTTCTCCACAAGAAAAAAGTGGCCTTGAAAGCTCTTTCTTCTCTTGTGCTTCTTCCTGACTTGGATATTAGGACGAGGAAACAATCATTTGTACCCAGAAAAAGTATTGAAACTTTGCTTCTTTAATGTGATTAGTGCTCTTGTGTTAATCTGTAGTGCCTCCTTGGCTAACCAAGATCACACAAAGAATCTTTAAAGAGTCGAAGGTTTTTCCTGCAGAACCCAACCATGTTCTCATCAATGAATACCTTCCGGACCAGGGAATAATGGTTAGTAAGATGACTTTGTTGATGCACTTTTTGTCCCGCTCTATTTGTAAGTTTTATTTTCTGGAGGATAAATGAAGTAGATCGACATAATCCCATAACTGGCAGGTACATACAGATAAGTATATTTTGCACCCACTACCTACTTAGCCACAAGGTGTCTCACAATCCTATTAGCCACTTGATTTTGCTGCTCGTGTTGTGGCACATTTGTTTTCTCTATAACGAGAATATTACTATATAAACACCAGATGTAATGTGCTGTAACATCTATATTTTGTGTTCAATGCTCCCTACAGTGTGAATTATTTGAACTGAAATAGTGAAATGGGTTATTGCTACAGTGCATAATTTGTTGGTATCTTTGGAAAATGTAACCTAAGTTTGCTTCCCCATCGAGCATATAACCATGTCCGACACCAAAGTTTTGTTAACAGTTAACTTGGCCTCACGGTGCCGGTGATTCGAATTTTGATAGATTCAAGCTGAGTTCAAGCATTATGGTCTTCAAACTTGGACTCCTGTTCTTTTTTGTTCTTTCTTGAATTTGTTTTATGGGTAATTGCAATAGACTTGGCAAGTCTAACTAATGATTGAAGAAAAAAAGTTGGTCCACAAAGCATGTCTGCATGTGCCTTGCTAATTTTGTTCAGCTTTGTTATGTCGACAATGTAGCCACACCAAGATGGACCAGCTTATTTTCCAGCTGCTGCCATCATATCTCTTGGCTCACCGGTAGTTATGGACTTCACCCCGCATCCAAAACTAGTTGACGTGTCACAAAGCGGACTTGTGCATGATAATTGTGATGGACTGCAGTACTCCTTAGAGCGCTTCCATGATCATCAGCGTAGTTTTTCCGTATTGTTGATGCCTCGTAGTCTCTTGATTTTCAAGGACCTGGCTTACTCGGGTATGTATGGGAATGGGATTAGTCTCTTGAGGCATCTTGTTTCATTTTTTCAGCTTCAGTGTAATGATCAATGTATATATCTTTGCTTTGCGGCTATCAGACTACTTGCATGGCATAGAAGACAGCAAAATGCACTACTGTGATCGGGTAAGTTTCTAGCAATAGAAAGTCTAGAAACTGTTGCATGTCCGTTGACTGTTGCAGATCTCATGCTTAAATTTCCTTCCTTTTTTTCTCTGTTTCCTCCTTAGGTTGTGAATCTAAGCGAGTCCACGAGTGCTCATGGAATTGCCCAGTTGCTGCCAGGCTTTGAGGAAACTGTGGAGGAGGGAACATCTAGAGATTTCAAGGTTATTCGCAGGACAACGAAGAGAATCTCATTGACTTGTCGATTTGTGCCCAAGGTCCATAAAAATTTATTCAAGGTTTGCTGACTGAGGAAGGGATTCTCTCAAGCTAACCTCAGCTGCTACTGCTGGAAACAAAGCTGTTCTGAGTCACTGCCTAGTAAGAGCCTTGTGATTCGGTTCTTGACTTCTTGCTGCCAATTACCTTGTTCTTCAGATTGAGCTTTCAACATTGATGATGTTGTTGGTCGTTACCATATTTACATATTGTGTTGACCGTCAAAGAGGGGGGAAAAAAAAAGCAACAAGAATTATTTTATTACAGAATCTATGAGTTGTTCTCAGAATGCTGATATTACATAAAGTGTCATCATTTCAGGTCTGAAGCGCAGCAAGCAAGAAAGCAAGCAATTCCAAACATGCAAATTTAATCAAAGCAAAAGAAAGGGAAAGCTAATAATGGACCCACCATATTGAGAGAAAACACCGTCGCTTTTATTCGACACTAAAATGAACAGCTATGAAGCAACCTTGATTGAAGAAATTTTAGAGGGGGGGCTTCGCTTCTTCATCTATGAGGAGGAGGATCCACTGTGCGGATATTTGCGCTTCCCAGTGATTGAATCCTGTCTTTGGTTATCTCTACAAAATGACCAACCATTTCATGAAATTGCTTCAGTCCTGATAAAGGGAGGATGATCGATGAACGGTCAGAACCTTGCACCTGCCAATGCCATGGAAGCAAAAAATCAGGCATTCAATTCTTGCTGCAAACAAGACTACTTCAATTATCAAATCTGGATAGAATAATATCAAAGTAAAGCAAAGTGGAACTTCCTGTAACACAAGTCTAATGAAGAACTCAGAATTCTAACATCATGAAAAAGTAACTAACTGCCTGTAAATGACACACCTCAGATATTCTTAAGAAATGTCCTCTGTCATTGCTACCAAGATCAAAGAAAAATTTCTTTTGGTCGGCTCTGATAACTTTCGAAAGTCCTAAATTCCCGCTGATTTCATCGTGTGAAGGCAATTCAGGTGACCTGTCCACATTCAATTCGGATGAGGGGGCGGACTGGGTGCTGTGACCAGATATAAAGCCAGCCCCTACATCATCGGAAAGTCCAACATGCCTCTCCGAAACTTCTGAATTTTGCTGCTGTTACATACATACAGAAAGGAAAAGCAAAAGCATCAGGGAGTGCAAGACTAACATATTTTATACATCAAACCACAAGCATATAAAATAATAATGCTACCTTTCTAAGAAAGGGGAGTTGGAGAATTGAAAACTAATAAACCTGATTGGGCGCCATGAAAAGCCTTGATGCTTCATTAATCTCTACCAAAATGTTACGAAATGCTGCCCACCCTTCGTCCCTGGCGCTTCCTGCAGGAACAATAATGGTGCTCCGGCTTCTACTCATGGAAGCTTCAGAAACCTAAACAGAACTCTTCTTAGAACTGAAGAACAGAACTAGCAGGATAGAATCATTGCAACTAGAAAATCATGCTGCATTTACAAATCAAATGGTCAAGCAGTTATCATACTCAATGAGATCAAAACAAATCAAAGAAACCGTTCGTAGTGGTCTGTGGTTACAACTTGTGAAATCTGTCACCAGCATCACCCACTCGCCATAATATTTGAAACCCATGGCATAGATGCAAAATAAGCATCAGAGATGATTTCTGAAAGAGGGACCAATGGGCATCCTCAAATCTGGTACAACTCATTGCAATGAACTACGGCTAGAAAAGGGACGGCACTAGCCAATTCAGACCTCCAACAAGACATAATAATAACCTTTTTTTTTTTGCCAGCGATTACTACTTGTCAGGCATGGTGGGTCACCTTACATAGCTAGAGATGTTTTTCTTATCAAAAAGTGTCATGCATTTGTTATACTACTATATATATATATATATTATTGCATATTATTGCATATTGTATTCTATTACTCTATATCAATTTATATAGCTCAAACCTAATGTTTGATACTTTGATTAGACTAAAATAGTGTGTGTTAGACAGCTAATAACTAATGCACTTTATTTGTCGGATCTTTGTGCACATACCCTAACAGATACATATAGCCGACCCCACCTAGTGGAATTTGATCATGAGAATGACAAATGAACGGGGATCAACAAGAATTTTTCTTCATATACAGTGAAATACATCTTCCCAGGCAAAAAAAGAGTACGTTCCTTGCCACGAAAACACAGCAAGATGAAGAAAATAAAAGGAAGTGGAAGACAATTTCCTCTTATCGTTCTCACTTGAAAAATGCTACTTTCCTATGTCGTGCTCTAGTAACGGGCCACAGGC
This sequence comes from Dionaea muscipula, assembly GCA_028571145.1. Classification (NCBI taxonomy): domain Eukaryota; kingdom Viridiplantae; phylum Streptophyta; class Magnoliopsida; order Caryophyllales; family Droseraceae; genus Dionaea; species Dionaea muscipula. The sequence continues at coordinate 4,681 of JAOWBR010165999.1, forward strand.
CCACAGCATTGAAATGATGCAGCATATTTGAAACTTTGACCAGGTAACTTTCCATGTAAAAGAAGCCTGATTCAAGATAATGGATCATTGGATCGACGAGAAGAGGCAAAGTGAAAGTCACCGACAAGATGAAAGTAAAACCTTCAACACTAGTCACACAGAAATAGAGTACTCTACATTTAACAAATCAAGATTTGCAGGTATACAAAAGAATTCAACATTAGAGCAATTGGTAAGTGAGCCTATCATATCCATATGGCAACGCTTATTATGTTCATGTTGGCGAGTCAACAATCTCTACAAGACTACAACGCTGGCAAGAGATGAAGTAAAAGACCAGGATATGCCACAAAGTTTTTTTTGTTTTTTTTTTTTTGGGTAGAATATGTGGTGTGAACTAAGAGCTGCCCAAATTAATATAAACACAACAAGGATTTGAACAAGGTTGAGGAAAAAGTTTGAATTGGCCTTCCAGAATCGAAGTTCCTGATTTTAAATGAGAACTTTCAATGTGTAAACTAAATAAACTGTAAATTACACATTAAGACAGTGATGTTTGAATGGTTGCCAGTGAGATGTGATGTTTGTCATGGATGGGGTCATAAGACAGTGATGTGTAGGAAGTGGAAGGAAGGTGGTAGGATGGGACTGGGTGGGGGGAAGTCCTTGGGAGTGCCTAAGATTGGAGGTTCCCAGGCAGGTGTGGTGCGGCAGTTGGCTACTGGAGTGGAGAGGGAAAAGGAGGTGGTGGGAGAGAAGTGGGTTGTGGTGAAGAAGGGAGGCAAGACTCAAGTGACTCAGGAAGCTAAAGGGAGGGTGGATGCTAGTTCCTCTTCTCGGTTTGTAGGGTTACCAGTGGATGTTGGAGATGATGGGGGATCCTGTTAACTGGAACTGGGCGGGCAGGCTAGCTTGAGAGGGGATGATGGAGTGCATGTGGTTGGCCAGCAGAGTGATGATGGAGTGTTTTCTATTACGGTGGGTGATCATGATTCTCAATTTTTGGAATGTAAGGGGCCTCAATAGGCCAGAGATGCATGCGGAAATAAGACATTTTATTGCCAGACACTGTATTTCCTTCTGTGGTTTTCTAGAAACTAGGGTGAAGCTGAATAAGTTCCAGCGGGTTATGCGTAGATGCTGTAAGGACTGGGAGGCAGTGAATAATTATGACTACGTGGTGAATGGGAGGATTTGGTGCGTTTAGAATAAGGAGATTGTGGATGTCACAGTGATTTCGGGCACTGATCAGGTTTTGCATTGCTTGGTAAAGGGGAAGATAGATGGGTTCCAGTTCTGGTTATCTGTTGTCTATGCTAGTAATTGCAGTACCCAAAGGAAGGCTCTGTGGAAGGAGCTTTGTGATTTTGGTTCTTCTTGTGTGGATCCATGGATGGTTGCAGGAGATTTTAATGCTTTCCTCTTCTCCATTGAGAAGATTGAATTTGAGGGGATATTGGTGGAGCCTTGTTTGGATTTTAGATCCTATTGTGCGACTGTGGGATTGGAAGATCTGCCTGGACAAGGGTGTTTCCACACTTGGAGTAATAGTCAAGGGGAGAGCTCGTGGATGAGGATCAAGCTTGATAGGGTGATGGGGAATGGGGAATGGGGAATGGGGAATGGGGAATGGTTTGACTGTTTCGAGGGATCTCATGTAAGGTTCTTGGAACCATCCTTATCGGATCACTCCCCCGCTGTGGTTTATTTGCAGGATGGTGATTGCAGACCAAAGGCTCCTCCTTTTAAATTTCTCAATTGTTGGACTTTGCATCCGCTTTTTCAACACTTAGTTGCAAAGACTTGGGCAGATAAGGCTTCGGGATTTCGGATGTTTCAGATCATGGACTGCCTTAAGAAACTACGGCCAGAATTGAAGAGACTTCATGGGATTAGCTTCTCAGGATTGGCAGACAGGATTGAGAAGGCAAGGAGTAGGCATATGGCGGTCCAAGATGCCTTGAGGGATAGGATGACAAAGGAGGCTAGAGCTACTGTGTCTCAGGCTTCGGTTGAACTCCAGTTTTTATTACGGGCAGATGAGAGCTTCTTATGCCAAAAAGCTAAAGATGATTGGATTCAGCTGGCGGATCGTAACTCAGCTTACTTCTATAGTGTGATCAAGGCCAAGAGAAGGAAGCAGCGAATTGTGAGTTTGGTTGATCAGTGTGGAGAGAGAGTTACTGATGAGGGTGGAATTCAAGGGGTGGTGTTAGACTATTTTGAGAAAATGCTGGGATCAGAAGAGATACATGAAGAGCAGATTGATTTGTCCTGTTTGAGCGTAGGGCAACTCTTGACGAGGGATCAACAATTGATGCTGGCAACAGATTTTACAGCTAAGGATGTGCTTAATGCGCTTGGGGGGATTCATGCGGACAAGACTCCTGGGTTGGATGGATACACGGCTAAGTTTTTTACGGCAACTTGGAGCACTGTGGGAGAGGATGTTTGTGTGGCTTCTTTGGACATCTTCAGAAACAATATGATGTTGAAGGTGGTTAACAGTACCGTGGTTTATCTGGTTGCCAAGAAGGAGAACCCCTCCATGGTAAGTGATTTTCGACCAATTTCTTGTTGTTCTACGTTATATAAGATCATTTCTAAAATGCTCTGTGTTCGACTGCAAGCTGTCCTGCCTTTTATTATTGATAAGACGCAGAGTGCCTTTGTCAAGGGGAGGTCGATTGTAGATAATGTTTTGTTGTGTCAGGAGATTATGGTGGGATATAATCAAAAGAAAATTTCTCCCCGCTGTATTGCAAAAATTGATATCCAGAAGGCTTATGATTCAGTTCGATGGGATTTTGTGGAAAGTATGTTACAGGCTTTGGGATTCCCATCTCGATTTATTAGGTGGATTGTTACCTGTATTTCCACGGTTTCGTATTCTTTCTCGGTTAATGGGGAGGTTTTTGAGTTCTTGAAAGGGAGCCGGGGACTGAGGCAGGGGGACCCTCTTTCCCCTTTTCTCTTTGTGATTGTGATGGAGTATTTTTCACGACGGCTTAGACAGATGAGTGGGGATCATTTGTTCAGGTTCCATCCACGGTGCAAGAAGTTGGGCATTTCTTGTTTGTGTTTTGCAGATGACTTGATGCTTATAGCAAAGGCTCATGAGGGATCCCTGAGGTTATTGAGCGAGCAACTGCGACACTTTGGAGAGGTTTCGGGGTTGAAGGCAAATCGGGGCAAAAGTTCTATTTATTTTGGTGGAGTTTCGAATGACAGGAAGATGGTGTTAGCAGAGATTTTGGGGATTTCAGTGGGAGTGAGCCACTTCAGATATTTGGGAGTGCCCTTAACAACGAAGAAAGTCAGTGTTAGATTGTTTGGTGTGTTGATTGAGAGGGTCACGGCTCGGATCACTAGTTGGAGTGCGAGACTTTTGTCCTTTGCTAGTATGTTGCAGCTCATTAAAAGGATTTTATTTTCTCTACATGATTATTGGGCCCAAATTATGGTGATTCCGAAAGTGGTGTTACAGGAGGTGGAAGCAGTCTGTCGAGCTTTCCTGTGGAGTGGTGTAGCGATGAATAGGAGGAAAACTAAAGTTGCTTGGTCAGAGGTTTGCTATCCGAAGGATTGTGGGGGTTTGGGGATCACGTGCTTGATGGATTGGAATTTTGCTTTATTAGCTAAGTTGTTATGGGCGATCCAGAATAAGGAAGACCGCCTTTGGATTAAATGGGTTGCCGAATACTATTTGAAGGATATGACGGTATGGGAGGTGGATGGTAGGCGCGGCTCGTGAGGGTGGAAAGCTCTTTTGCGCGTTAGGGATGCTATTATTGAGTGTAGAGGAGATTTTGGAGGGTGGGGGGATGGAAGTATTTTCAGTTCGCGAGTGGTGTATTGCACTCTTAGACCGCCGCCGCCGCCGATGCCATGGTGGAGATTTTTGTGGTATGGAGGTATTCAGCCCAAGCATAGCATTTTGCTTTGGATTATTTCTAAAGGCAGGCTTCGGACGAAAGATAGGCTGTTTAGAATTGGATATATCCATGAGAGGTGCTGTGTGCTTTGTTCTCAGATGGAAGAATCCCATGATCATTTGTTTTGTCGATGCTCTTACTCTAAGGAAGTGATGAGAGGTGTTTTGTCTCGATGCTCGGTTATGCCAAGACAATTTGATTGGAGGTATATGACGGATTGGATGATGAAGGTTGCACGAGGGAAGTCGCATCGGGCTAAGAAGATCAGACAGCTTTTTGCTGCTGCAGTTTATGGCATATGGAGTGAGTGAAACTCAAGGATTTTCCAAAGAGTATCTTCTGCACCTGTTTCAGTTGTGGGGAGAGTGCTCTCCTTGGTTTGAAGCTGATGGGGGAGGGAGTTTTTTCTGGATTGGTATGGGGGTTCTGGTGCAGCCATGTGGTTGTGTGATTCCTGTTGGTTTTTTTTTAGGCTTCTGCTGTTGATTGATTGTGTTCTGGATGTGTGGATGTGTCTGCTTGGTTGCTTTGCTCCCTACAGATGCTGTTGCATGGGCTGAGACTTTTCTTGCTGCTGGTGGGTGCAAGCATGATGAGCAAAACCTCCAGTTCATGGCTATGATTCTTGCCTGTGCATCAGATGCCTTGGATTTTGGGAGGCCTGCTCTGTGTGGGAGGAGGTTATTTCTGTTGGTGCAGGCTCTGGTTGGGGATCAGGTTTGTGCTTGTTTTTTGCGCTGAAATGGATCAGCGTGGGATTGTGCACAGTATTGAGTTTAGAGGGACTTTGAGTTGAAGTTGTTTAGATGTATAGAATTGATGGATGCTTTCTTTTTTTACAGTTTTGATTGATTTAGTGGTGAGGTGATTTTGTGTATAGGAGTTTGAACTCATTGTACAGATGGAAGAAGTTATTTGATGAAGTTAACTTTTTCCGGAAATTTACACAGCAAAAATACTTGTTAAGAGGCATCTTAACTTTACTTTAGATGGTAATATTTGGTGCATTTCTGTCATCAGATACAACGAATATATGATAAAAAAATTCTACAGATTCAGAAGGCAAATAAATACAGAGTCCGTGCTGAAGGCAGCAAACAAGCTGTAATCACCTCATTACTCATAATGCACACCAGTAAGTCAACAGAATCAATAGACAGATTAAAAAACTGAGAATCCATTAGCAAATTATAACTTTGAGAATTACCATGCTAGAAATAACAGAATCTGGAGAGATGCTCTCATTCCCATTGCGTGGCAGTAAAATAGACTGAGATGGGTTTTTCTTTACAGTGTTGTCACACCAACAAACATAGTCCTTTCCAAATCTATCAGGATTGCATAGTATAAAAGGCATGTCTTTCCCCATTAAAATAGACTGAGATGGGTTTTTCTTTTCTGTTTTTTCGGCATCTGAGGGCAGCAACACCATTCATTCAATAAGAAACACCTTATTGAAATTACAACATCGTGCATGGTATAAAATGGAAGCAGGGTAAATCCATGGCAAAAGGAACCGAGTCCCACAAACTTTGACGGGCAACGTATTTTCATCAAATTACAAGAACCTATCAATGAATGGTAAGGGGAAGAATTGAGATATTACCTTGAGAAAACGTCCCCTTCGATTCTCACCCACGTCGAAGTAAAACACCTAAAGACTCGCTCGAAGTTCAGCAATGCATTATGCAGATGAAAAAACAACAATGCAACAGGCAATGAAGAGCAGAAAGAAGCAAAAGGCAGAAACCAACCAACCTTGGTATCGAGCTGGAGCTCCTTGCTAAAAATGTCCTGCTCGTCAGAATTAACGTAGTAATGGAAAAGATCTAAGAACCAGGAAATGCCATTGGAGGGGACAATGATGGTCGACCTCGTAGCAGATGTCTTCTCTGATATCTTCAGATACCGACCCCGAGGATTCTCCTTGAGATCGAAGTAGAATAGCTTGTGCTCCACCTGCAGAGTCTTGCACAGCAGCTCCACATCATTTCCACCTCCGGAACTTCCCTCCATCGACGCACGAAAAATCCCTGCCTCTCCTAACCCACCTCCGTCAAAGCCCTAAAACCTCAACACCCGCCGCCGCCGCTCAGCATCCAGGGGATTCGATAAACAGCACCAGCAAGTCAACGCCACTCGCAAATCACAGACCACGAGGAAGAGGATCGATCGATCAATCAATCAATCAGCCACTGACAGTGGCGGCAGATCCGAAAAATCTCGGCAGTTGTGATGACTGGAGGGGATATACTGGGAGGATCTTGGTCTGTCTAGGGTTTCGGGGCGAGGAGGGGGGCACGGGATCTGCCTGCCATCGTCCCCTTTCTAATTTCTAGCACTTAATATCAACACCACTACTTCCAATCCAGTCCCACCTCCACGCCTATCGAAAATGAAACGATTACAACAAACAAACTAAAAATTATTGTATTTTTATCGTGTAAAATCACAACCGTTAAATTATTTTTTATAATTATAAATTATAAATAAAGTGTGATGAGTATAGTAGATAATATAGATAAATGATGTAGATAATATTTTAAAATATAAATTATTGTTATAATATTTTATTGTAATCATATCATGATCGGACTACATATTACCTAATTTTTGTCATATTACCTAATCCTATCTTCAATCATGTAGTTCAGCCGCCCTATATAATGAAAATTAGTGTAAATTTATTTAGTTTTCTATTATATTTATATGAGATTGACAAGACAATTTAATCCGTTCCAGCAGCAATATGAAAAGAGTAATGATAATAAATCTGCACGATAAATTTGTATTAACATAATCTATATCATTTAAGGTGTGTTTGATTTTAATTAATGATGAAGATAAAGAGAGATTATTAATAATTGGATAAAGAGTTAGAATTTATATCTTATCTTTAACAAGCTAATTGCTAATCTCCCCACCCATTAATACACCCTCTACTTTTTTTTTTTCTTTCCTATTCTATCCCTATCCACTTGTCCACTTCCTTTCAATTTTTTTGTTGTATTTCTTTGTTGCACTTTTCTTCTTTTGTATTATTATCATTCTTTGTAATTACCATTTCAGTAGTTGGCTAGCTACTTGAAAACTAGCTAAAAATAATAAAATTATTATTATTATTATTATTATTATTATTATCTTTTCAATTCCCTAATTCCCAATTCCAACGCCTCTTCCCAATTTTCTAT
>JAOWBR010166010.1:0-11806 GCA_028571145.1 Dionaea muscipula
TAATATTCTCTATTTTTTAGCTAAGGGAAGAGGATAGGGGCTTTGTTGGAGATGCTCTTATGTGTTCTCGTCCATTTCCACGATCCAAAGATTATAAATATTTTGGGATATTTTTTGAGATATAATTCAAATCTTAAGCTACTTTGGATAATAGATTTTTTATTAAAAATATTATTAAAAATTCTTATTTAAAACAATGCGATGCATTGACCGTTTAAAATAAGAAACAAAATTAAACTCTTATTTAAAACAAAAAACAAAATTTAAAAAAGATTATGCCCTTCTCGTCCAAAGATGGACGGTCAGGATTTAGCTTGTATATAGTAACCAGTGTACAGCGGAGCAGACCCACCTCCTTCCTCTCTCCCTTATGCCCTTTTTCCTTTTTCTTTATTTTTCGAATTGAACTTCTCCTTTCCCTTTCCCAATTTCCCTTTCCAGTTTTCCCAATTTCCCCGATCGATCAATTTCCCTACCCCCATTGTCTCCTACTCCGCGGTACTTTCTACCTCCTTCCTCTCTCTCTCGCCCCACGTTAAAAAGAAACAAAAAAAAGGGGAGAAAATTTCTTTTTAGAATTGTGCTGATTTTTAGGATCAACACCAGAAAAAGAAAGGAGAGCGGAAAAAAGAAATCAATAGGGCAATTGGGAATTGATTTTCCCTGTTTCGACTTCTTTCTATCTTATTTTGTTTCACTTGAAAGTTGTGATTTTTGAATCGTGGGTTCGATTGCTGGCTGTTATTTGTATCTATAGGTGGTTGATTTTGGTGGCAAGTTGTTGAATTGGATATCTGATTTTCACTTCAAGTTTAGGTAATCCTCACTGCCTGTGTGTTATTCTGCATGAATTGATTTTTGCCGTTAATGGATCCAGACTTACAACTTGAATCGAATGTTCCGATGCTTTCTCGGTCTTGTCGGTGTTTGCCTGATTCGTTTCATTAGAAAGGTTCATTCGGTTATTCAAGTATTTGATTTTATTTATGTTGAACTAAGTGACTAATTTTGATATATTTCATCAAATTTTGCCTTCGATTCGACCACAAAGCGATGCATTGACTGTTTAAAGCAAATCGAGCTAATGAAAAATAAGAATAGTTTTTGTAATTGCCTGTTTCACTGTTCATTTTCTGTTCTGGCTCATTATGGATGGGTTCCGGGTGAAGAAGTTTTTTTTTTTTACTGTTTTCCCTTTTCTGTTCCAGCTTTGCTAACTGCTATTTCTATATGTATACTTAATTTGCCCATATCAAAATTTGGGTTTTCTGTGACTACTGTATTCTAAAAGTGGTTAATTTTGCAATGTATGGAAAGACACTTGAATCAGAAAAAAGAGCAGGTATGAAAACAGTACCACATTGAAGGGGACATGGTCATTAGATGTTACCTGAAAGAGCATGCCAGGAGCAGAGGGAACAATTATCGTATTGTCAAAGATGTGTTTGTGCACCTAAGTTATCTGTTTGTGTGAGTAAGTAATAAAGAAGCTAACTATCTTACTTCTTTGGTTAACTTCTTGGAGTGTAAGGTGCAAGAGCACAAAGAAGTCAAGGTGAGAGACATCCTAGATAGGTTGTATAGTTTTTTTTTTTTTTTTTTTTTGTCAAGACTAGTTATTTCTGCAAAGAAATAACTGATTTTGATTTCAAACACCAATTTATTTGTCCGTTTTAATTTCTTTGGTGTTTGGATTTTAAATCCATTTCATGGTTTAGTTTTTTTCTTCTGATGACAATAAGGTTTCAGCTTTGTTGTTTTTCATTCTATTAAGTCAAAAACTTACATTCACCAAAGAGAGTACACATATATATTACTAGTCTATGGGCCACTTACAATGGGCCAGAATTACTAAATATCGCAATGCTCCCCTTCAAGTTGGAGCATAGATATTGATTATATCCAACTTGTTACAATTAACCAGATTTTTCATTAAAGGTTTGGTAAAAATATCTTCAAGTTGATCTCCAGCCTTTACATGATTCAACAAGATTTCTTTGTCTTATAACTTTTCTCCCACAAAAAGACAGTCCACTTCGATATGTTTGGTCTGTTTATGAAACACTAGATTGGATGCAATATGTATGACAGACTAATTGTCACACCAAAATTGGGTAGGTCGTGGAGTTGGCTACTTCAACTCATCGAGTAACTGGTCACGTCACTAGTAAGATGGGCAAGGGCCCTATACTCACTCCACACTTGATTTCTTACTTTTTCAGGAACTTAAGTTCTCACCAACAAATACACCATATCCGGTAGTGGATTTTTGATCTGATTGTGAATCTGTTCAATCTGCATAGGAAAATCCCTCTATGTGTTGGTGTCCATGGTCACCGTAGAATAAGCCCATACTCGGATGTTCAATAATTTATCGTAGGATATAGACTGCAGCCTCCCAATAACAAGTCCGAAGGTCTGACATAAACTAACACTTATTGAGAAAACAATATCCGATCGAGTGATAGAGAGAGAATTTAATTTGCCCACCAATCTCTTATACTGACTAGGCTCCTTATACGAGTCACATTCTCCAGGGGCGAGTTTTATTCTAGGGAGCATAATAGTATCACTTGGCTTGATATTGATCATGTCTATATCTTGTGGAAGGTCAAGTGCATGCTTACGTTGGGATAAAAAGATCTCACGTCTGCCTATGTTACTCGGACTCGAGTGCGAGTATCATGTGTGGGTGTGAATCTAGATGTCCAACATCCTAAATCATAAAATAGAGGATACTGGGATATGAATCCAGATTTGGATACGGGTACAGAAATACGGATCCAGATTAGATATGAATACGGGGATACGGATCATACACACACACACACACACACATATATATATATATGAATAACAATTATATGTTCATTTCTAATTATAATAAAATCAAATTATATTTGTTTGAAAATATTAAAAATATTCTAATTAATTTTACCCGTCCAAAATCAATTTTCAAACGTCAATTTTCAAGTTACCCGTCCAACTTCTACTTGACCGTCAAAAATATTAAGAATATTCTAATTAACTTGACCGTCCAACTTCAAGTTACCCGTCCAACATCAATTTCCAAATACCCTTCCAACTTCACTTCAACTTAAAAAAAAAAAACCAAAATAAAACCTCGGGAGATGAAATTTGAAAGAAAAAAAGAGAGGCTGAGATGAGAAATCGCCAGGGAAAATCTACGACAACAGTGGACTAAATAGCTAGGGGGAGTTGATGGCAGCAGTGGACCAAATTGCGAGCATGTAGCGGCGGAGAAGTGTTCGGCGACGGTAGAAATCCCCAACGATGTATGTACGATTTTGATCTCTCATCCTGAATTTCCAATGTTCTCAGATTTTTTTGATCCCTTTGTTGAATGTTGATTTTGTCTTTGTCCTGTTCCAAACTCCCAAATTCTCAATGTTCTCTCAATTCAGCTGTATCCAAAAAAATTTTTGCCGCACCCGACACAAATCTCGCACCCGCACCCATGTCGTATCGTGTCGACACGGGTACTTCACAATTTCCGGCGAGTCCACGCAACATAGACGGTTGCACCTAGCAACCTCAATGTCCAAGAAGTACTTCAACTGTTCCAGATCCTTAGTCTGAAATTATCTTTGTAAGAAAACCTTGAGTGACACAATCTCTGAACTATTACTCCCGGTAATAACAATATCATCCACAGAGACAATTAAAATAATACATCCAGTATTAGAATGTCTATAGAAGACTGATCCTTTGCAGACCTCTGCATGCCAAACTCCATCACCACAAAGCTGAACCGGTCAAACCATGCTATGAGAGATTGTTTCAACTTATACGACTTTTTCAATTGATAGACATGACCCGACAACTCTTCCTGAGCAACAAAGCCAGGAGGTTACTCCATATAAACCTCCTCAAGTAAATCTCCATGAAAAATGGCGTTTTTGACATCAAGCTGATACAAAGGCCACCCCGAGGAAGCAACAAAAGAAATCAAAAGGCGAACAAAAGTCAACTTAGCAACAGGAAAAATAGTGTCAGTGTAATCAATCCCATAGACTTGAGTATAGCCTTTGACAACCAAACGAGCCTTAAACCGAGCAACAGAGCCATCAGGGTACACCTTTATAACAATCCTATTGACTGCCAATAGCCTTCTTCTCCACGGGTAGAGGCACAAGGTCCCACGTATGATTGACCTCTAAAGCCTAAAGCCTGTAGTTCCTCAAGCATGGCCTGTTGCCACTCAGGAGAAAAGAGTGCATCATACAAGGATCGAGGAACAGAGTTAGAGTCCAAATGTGAGATAAATGCTTATAAGGAAGAAGAGACACAAGCATAGGAGATATGGGTAGATAAAGGATAAGTAGCACAACGAAAGAATAAGTAGCACAACGAAAGGATAAGTAGTACAATGACGTTGACCATAAGAGGTAGAGAGCAAGAGATCCTGTGACGATGAATTAGGGCCAAAACCATTGGCAGGAGTCGGCTCAGGAGGAGTTGCGGAAGGAAAATTACCCACAATAGGAGGAGAACCATGAGAGATCACAAACCGAGGACCACTGACATATACCTAAAGTCGTGAAGGACGATGACGATGGAATGGAACGATGCACTATCTCATAGACTTAGACTTTCATTAATAGAAGGAGATGGAACAGAGGATGACAAGATGGAGAAAGAGGTGGACTCATCAAACACAACATCTGTAGATATGCAAAATCGTTGCAACTCGGGGGAATAACATTGATATCCTTTCTGTGTATGGGAGTACTTAAGAAAAATGTATCGCAAGGACTTTAGGTCAAGTTTAGTAAGATGAGAACGAATATCACGAACATATAAAGACACGAAGTAGAAGGGGATGAAGAGGATGGAGAGAGGTATCAAGAAATAAACACAATGGGGAAAATCTTCCTCAAAAACAGAGGAGGGCGTACAATTAATCAGATGTGACGGTTAGAATAAAGGAGGGCATACGATTAATCAAATAGTACCAACTTCTTCTGATGAAAGTAATTGGTGCCATCCAAGTGTTGATGAACAAACTTGGTGGTGACATAAACAAATTCCTAGATAACAAGCTTGGATTCACTAGCTTTGGAAGAACTCGCCATGGCTACTAACGGAAGAGAAAAGGAGCTCACAATAATAGAAACCCAAATGGAGTAACAACAACGATCACCAAATGGCAAGGAATCGCATCATGACAGAGAAAGGGGCTGCTCCAAAATTCCAAATGCATAAGCTAGCACATATAATCAAAGAAGCTTGGGAAATGCACAATCAGGTAGGGATGAGTGAAGAGAGAATGGACCAATGCAACGAGGAGAGCATTCTGGGCGGAGGAAATGTCGCCAGCACGTGAGTCCCACGCACGGAGGGCTTGGGCTGCTCGTGGAGGCACGTGCGGCGGCGGGAAGGTTGCTCGCTAAGTCTACGGCAGGCAACTCGACGTCCTCTACCACCCTAGGCAGTCAGAAATTGAAGAAAAACAAAAAAAAAAGGTCTCAATAACCTGTGTTTTTGTGGTGGGAGGTGGTACAGATGCCATCTGGGGTCGCCGGAGTTGCTGTAGCCGGAGGGTCACCCACCCTGGTGCACGTCGGCCTCTGGGTTGCTCATATATGGTGTCGGGTTTGGGTAATCGACGACGATGAGGCGGTGGTGAGCTGTTAGATGGTGGCGGTGAACAGTGAATAGGGAGGTTATTATGTGGCTGCTGGGCTGCTGCTAGGGTTTCCAAATGATGGCTCTGATACCATGTTGTTTTTCTCTATTAGGTCAAAAACTTATATTCACTAAAGAGAGTATCACACATATATATTCCTAGTCTTTGGCCACTCACAATGGGCCAGAATTACTAAATATCACAACAAGCTTTAATGTCTTATATATGATGTGTTGCCATTTATAAGGCTTAGAATTGGATGAACTAGATGGGAGGTTAGCAAGGTCAAGTAGAGCATATTGGTCAACAAAAGGCGGTATTTGTATTGTTTTTGCTCGAGGGTCTAAGCTGACTTTCCCATTAGCTTTTAGTAGAGATTATTAGCCTATTTGTTAACTAGGTACTTCCGTTGTGACCTTGGTATTAATGTTTTTTACTATGGCAAACCAAAACTATTTTAGCATTTAAATGACAAAGATGATATATTTGCTCGGGAACTTGAAAGTTACCAAACAAGTCATTTTTAAAGATTAGATCTTGAGTGAGTACTTGGGAATTGGAAGGGAGTGCTTCTGAGTTGTGGGATATTATGGCTCATTGTCTTCAAAAAGTTGCAAAAGAGGTTCTAGAGCAATCAAAAAGTAATGCACCGTGTTAAAAAGAAGGATGGAGGTGAAGTGAGGACATTCATGGAATCATGAGAAAATAAAAGCTAAAATGGGATGTTATAAATCACTTCATAAGTGTTGAAACAATACTAATTTGGAGAAGTATAAAAAGGACAAGAAGGAGGTGAAGAAGACAATGACCGAAGATAAAATTTAAGCTTATGAAAGGTTTTACCACGAGCAAAGGATAAAAGGATATCTTCAAGACTTCAAGTTGGTAAAGGCAAGAGATAGAAGAAGAATGATTATTGCTCCCCACATATAAGAATAAGGAGACGTACAACATTGTTTGAACTATAAGGTGATCATTGTTCGAACTATAGAATGATTAAGTTGATGAACCACACAATGAAGTTGTAGATGAAAGTGTCAGAGAAGAGATTAAGGAAGGTGACTAAAGTATGGAAAAACCAATTTGGATTTATGTCATATATTAACAATGGAAGATATTTACCTTTTGAGAAGTATAGACAGAAAGATCTAATGTGCAAAAGAAAACTTTGCATTTGGTTTTTATAGATGTAGAGAACGCATATGATTCGGTCCCACAACATGTGCTTTGGAGAACTTTTGAGAAGAATGATGCTTTTGTTATGTATATCCAACTTATAAAAGATGTGTATGTCACTTGTGTTTGGACATATGCGGGTAAAATTGAATCTTTTTCTATAAAAGTGAACTTGCACCATGGTTCAGCTTTGAGCTTACTTATTTCCTTTACTTATGGATTTGAACTAATTCGGTATATACAAGATCAGGTCTGTTGGTGCATTTTATTTGTAGATGATATTGTTTTGGTGGATTACACTAGGTGTCAATGCTAAGCTGGAAAGTTGGAGGGGGATGTTTTGAAATAGAAGTAAGACTAAACGGGATAAAGATCAGCCGACTATATGGAATATTGTTTCAATTTGAATAGGGAATGTTGAGGTGGATGTGTGGATATGCTAAGGTTGTAAGGGAGATGGTTGGAGTGAAATCTATAGAAGATAAGATGAGATAATCACGTTTAAGCTGATTTAGGTATGAGAAACGTATGCCTCATAATGCACCGGTGAGAAGATGTGAAGAAATGGAGGTGATGCAAGTTAAGAGAGGAAGAGAAAGACCAAAGAAGAGTTTAAATGAAATTATAATGCATGATTTGGTGTAACATGAGCTCACGGAGGACATGGTACATAACGTAGGAGATTAACCCGTCATATTCATGTACTGACCCTGCTTAGTCGAAAAAAATCTTTGGTGGTGGTGTTTGTTTGTGTAGTCAATCAGCTGAGTTGACAGCTGCTGTTGAGTATTGGTGCTTGTTCTTTCTTGATCTATCAATTGTTTTGGATGTGCTTCTAGGTAGTGCTGTCTGGATTAATCACCAATATTGCTAAAGCTTTGAATTTGTGTAAATGTAGCTGAAATTCTCTGTACGAAATAAATTGCCAGCATTGCCAAAGTTTTGAGTATTACCAACTGGTGTCTTCCATATTGGATGAATTATCGACACTCTACCTGATTTGTCTCAACATTGTCCCTAAATAGGGAGTCCATGACTCCATGTAGTTAAGGTTGATTCACTCTCTGAAGTCTTATTGTCTCACCCGCATTGATCATGTTGCTTTGTGACTCTTTCATCTAAATTCAAGTGTTCAAAGCTCGTTCAATTGTTTAGCTGATCAAAGTTTTCTTCAGCTGGCTCTAGTTTCAACATAGTACATGTTTTCTTTGTTTATAGTTAAGAATGATAGCATAGCACACAGTTGCAACTATCCTATCTTGTTGCTTTATTAGCCTATCATCTGCACGTGTAATATAGCCAGTTTTACTCGTTCTTAATGGAAAATTTTGTCTTTGAATTGGAGTGCTACGTTATGGTCAAGCCATGGAATTATGTGCTCATCCATGTTATATGAGTTCTTTGTAATGTCAAATGTGCATCACATCCCCTTGAATTTTGATGGCTATGGCATTCTTTGGAATTTTCTTTTCTAATGGATTGCTCCTTGGTAGTAGAATCTTATGCACCAATTGACTTGCTTGACTTAAACTTTTAGTCTTTCAATTGTTGTCCTGCTTGAGTGCTTTTAATTTGTAGTGAACAATTATGGTGTTTGGTCAGTTAATTAATTTGATTGGCACACGCAGTATAAAATGGATCAGCAAGGGCAGGCTATGGCAGGTGCAGGTGGTGCAGGTGAAATGCCTTATGTAGGTGCATACCAACAAAACCAAATGACGGGGGCACCTGCACTGTCTACTGTGGACACATCTGTTGGGGCTGTTCATGGGACCGTGCAGCCGACTGGGTCCCAGATGGCTCAGCACCATCTTGCCTACCAGCAGATCCACACTCAACAGCAGCAGCAGCTCCAGCAGCAGCTGCAGAGGTTCTGGCATGATCAATACCAAGAGATTGAGAAAGTTACCGACTTCAAGAATCATAGCTTGCCGTTGGCGAGGATCAAGAAGATCATGAAGGCCGATGAAGATGTTAGGATGATATCAGCTGAAGCACCAGTAGTTTTTGCTAGGGCGTGTGAGATGTTCATCTTGGAGCTGACTTTGCGGTCGTGGAATCACACAGAGGAGAACAAGCGGAGAACTCTGCAGAAGAATGACATAGCTGCAGCAATCACGAGGACTGATATTTTTGATTTTCTGGTAGACATTGTCCCAAGAGAGGATCTGAAGGATGAAGTGCTTGCTGCTACTATTCCTCGAGGAACGATGCCTGTTCCTGGGCCTGCTGATGCACTGCCTTATTATTATATGGCACCTCATACCTCTCCCCCAGCTGGAGCTGGTGGGATGATGATGGGAACACCTGTGCTGGATGCAAAAGCATATGGTCAGCCTTCTCACCCATACATGACTCCAGCAATGTGGCCACAGCCCCCACCGCAGAGACAGCAATCGTCCTCTGATGCATAGTGCCTCTGCTATACAAGTAAGTGCATCTTCTTCTTCCCATCTTTATCCTCACTCAGAATTTAAGAGGTAAAATTTGAGGGGAAGAGAATGATTAAAAAGTAGCTATTCTATAACTATGCATGAGATAGACATTTGAGTTCGTTCTAATGATGACTTATGCTTGAATTAGTCATTGTGTTCACTGCTGCTTAGTGACTTCGGCCTCTGATTGCTCGGATGATGAATGAATGAATGAAGAAGAAAATTAACATTTTCATACAAACATCTTTTCTGCGTTGGAACCGTGGTTTCGTGATATAGCCAATACTACCTTGGACTGACCAGGCATACCTGACATTGACACTTGAATAAAAACTTCTTCATGTTAAAGTCTACTTCTTATTGTGACAAGATAATAACTTCGTCGTTCTTTGGTAATATAACGGAAGTCTTTGTCGTTCTTTGTCATTCTTCCTCACCTTGTTCGGTTCATGTTATGACCCAATTCCTTTTTTCACTCTTTTCAGATGCATAAAGTCTACACTTGTGTCGCAGTAGACATGGCAGGCAAGAAAAGAACATGGTCGGCGAAGTAATCTTTCACTAGAGTAATTTATCCCGATAGAAATCTGTTTTTGTGTGTGTCTTGAATGATAACCCTTTTCTTTTGTTGCAAGTAGAAACGTTGTCCATAAATGTTGTGGAGTTGTGCTTAATCCATTCCATTCCATCCTTTGGGAGTGGAGTGCATAATGGCGATGTTATAACCATTTGATGTGAAGTACCGTGCTTTCTTCACGCTGCTGTGTTTTTCTCTTCTCGTTCATGGCTAATACTGCACGCATTATACTGTCACATGGCTCATAAATACAAAGACAGAGGCACTATATCTTGGGCAAACTTCCATGGCATCCTTACTATTGCTGGACCCTTGGATTTGTCCTAGTGATTTTTGCTATCTGAATCTTAAGTGGATAATACATGGTGGGTGGATGGAAAGAATAGGGAGCAAAAGGTTACTGAACCAAAGGTTACTGAAATGGCTTTGTTTGGGCAATTCCTATGGTCTTTCCGCAAGCATGTACAATGGTACATCTCCCTTACTCTCTCACTATTTATACATTTAATTTTTATTTATAGTCAAATAATTATTACATAATATTTTTACTATTTATTCACTAAAAAAACTTTGAATTTTTGGCTTAAGGCGTGGGCATTGAGATTGAGTGAGTTCACTACATAATTCGGCGTTATCCTAATTGTTGTGATTATAATTGTTAACATATAAGTATGGGCCGGTTCCATATACTCTCTGTCCATTCCTTTATTCACTCATCACGACATTTAATGAAGTGAGTTCCACTCCATTAAATGGTAGTCTTTCAAATATAATTATGATCTTCCATTGTCTCCAAATTCAATAATGGTCGTAATAAATAAAAAAGATAGTACACGAAACCGTTCTTTAGGTTGATTTTTACGGTAGAGTTGTGTGATTGTTACATGCATTGTGAGGACCTTGTTTTGTTGCATTGTGTCTTTGACAAGGATTAGGATTGAAAGAATTCACTACCAATATATCAAATGATGGTTCATCAATCATCAAGGAGGAAACATTGTCTAGATCAAATCAAACAATCGAAGAATACAAATCCATCTCCCAAAAAGTTATTTTTCCTCGATTTGATGCCCTATCTTCTTCTTCTTCTTCTGATCATCTTCTTCACAAGTCCTTGAATTGGGGAAGAATTTCTTCCCCGATATCTATCAATCCACCTCACCAAGCTCTCTCTGTTCAATACAAGGCCAACCATCAAAGCACCACAACAAAACCCTAAGCCCCAATTCTTCATTTCCCTACCCCATCCTTTCGCAATCCAACAACTAAGCACAAAACCAGCGAAAAACACAAAAAGCCAGATCAGATATCCCCTCCCTTTCCTATCTAGAACCACCCATAGGGCCGAAATCGAAACTGCCATGAACAATATCCAAAACCCTAATTCATTCCCTCGTCTTCTCCTCCCCCAACCATCACCGGACCCTCCTGCTCCGAACCCGAATCCACCGCCATTTCCTCCGCCGGCGAGTTCCTTGATGAAGGAATCGAATGGCTCTGGAAGAATCCTCAGGTTTGAAGCGATTAGCGCAATGGATTTGATGATTAGTCTATGAGATCTTCGAGACCCGGATCGTTTTCTACCCCATTTTGCGCAGATGATTTGTGTTCGGGTTCGGGGTTTGGATCGATCGGCAAGGAGAAGTGGAGAGACACCGAGAAGCGGTAGATTGGGAGGCAATGTGGCGGTATTGTTGATGGCGTAGTTGCTCGGTGGAAGGAACTGCATCTCAAGCAGTAGTTTCTTCGTGTTGCTGCTTTGATTTCCTTTGTGGCCCCGATGTGTTCCGTTTCGTGAATAATGCAGAAAAAATAGCCGTTGGAAATGTTTTCTTTTTTTCTTTTTTTCTTTTTTTCTTTTTTTTTTTTTTGCACGGTTATCTGATTCAGACTCCTATGCTTTTCATTAAGGCAATTACTAATTACACCCCCCATCCCAAATTGATGGGATGGGTGGGTGATGTTTTA
>JAOWBR010166021.1:0-11804 GCA_028571145.1 Dionaea muscipula
CCCACACCCTCATGGAACCCAGTTATCATTTATTCTTCATAGCATGACTTGATATTCTTTTAACCCTGTGTACACCCTCAATTGAACGGTTTTGCAGGTAAGTGATTGAGAGCTAGAAGGACCCGGTAGGGAGACAAACTCGCGGCCTCTTACGATGTGATCAGATGTTTTATTATTTCATTTAGTAGACTTTATTCTGAGATGTTGACTTTTAGTACAGTTTTCGCATGTTTGATTTCATTTTAGATTTAGTCTACCTTTTCAGTTTTGGTTTGTCATTAGACGCTTTAGCAGTTGCTTTAGTTTCACCCATTATTTACTCTGATGGTTTATGGTAGACTTCTCTTATGGTTTGGTCCAGTTTATGACCCCTGTTGCACGATTGATTTTAGTAGACTATTTGGACCGTTGGGTTTTAGGCTTGTGGTAGGGGTCCACGGGTCGTACGTCGGTCCACCCGGGGTGGGGTATGACACAAACAAGCAGGTATTCTTGATCTTATTACCCTCTGCACGTGGGTGCCCACTTTCGACCCCACTCTTTTCCCATTGGCCATGCTCTTTTGGTCGTCCCACGCCAACATTTTCGCCTTCCCCCGGGCTCCTATTACCATTACCCTCAAGGACATCGCCGCCCTGACGAGCCTTTTCCCTTCAGAGTACACAATATCGGCCATCTTGGAATATACCCACGAGGCCCCCGTCCTTGAAACACATACCATCTCGTCCTACAACTCTTTTATGGCCGCGCACAGGAGGGCGGGGCCCGTGGTGGAGGAGGCAGAACGCATCGCCTTCGTCCATTCTTTCTTTGCAAATACATCCTCCCGGGCAGTGGCAAACTCATCTCCAGCTATCTGAGGCTATCCACCGATCTAGCCAAGAGGTGTAAACTCAATTTGGCAGCCTACGTCCAGGTCGCGCTGTACCGCGGCTTGTCCTTCATGGGGGAGCAGCTTAGGCAGGGAAAAGAGCCCACCGGCTCTAGCCCGCTCTGGATCGCACAACTATGGTTGCGGGCCTATTTTCCCTTGTTTGGCACCTTACCCGAGTCTCCTTCTCTTCCGTGCCCTGGACCGAGACTAGCCGCGCTCCAGCCCGTCACCACCTCTAAGGGCGAAACCTAGGAGTACCTTAAGTCCATGGACCCACTGGTATCATTCTTTCCTTTTCCTACTTCTGAAAATCCCAACTCCCTATTCACCCCTGAGTCCCCCATATTGACGCACTTCCTAGTGTGTCAAGAGCTCCTATTCGACCTGATCCTAGGGTCGAACGCCAAGGCCGAAGCCAAGACCTACTCGGCCAACTACGCTGCGCGTCAACTCGGCCTTACTCAGGCCCGTCCTCTCCCCCTTTTCTTCGCACATACTTTTGGAGAGGCCCGCTTCGGCCTCCTCAATGCCATAGAGACAGAGGTCCTCCTCGCCAACCGGGACACCCTCTTGGGGAGATTCCACACAGCCGAATTCATCCCGTGCATGAACTGTGGGACGGATGATCTCTTCTAGTCCTACTGGGCTGCAGAGATCGAATGCCTCATGTCTGTGGTTCACTTGGCCGACTGGACACGACCAATATGCGTGAGCGTAAGGACGAAACCTGGGTGAAGAAAGCGCATTGGAGAAGGAGATACCAGTCAAACCAAACTCCATTTCCGTCCGAAGAAGGTAATCTTCAACCTAAGGCTTGTTGTAGTAAGCTTTAATGCTTACAGGCTAGCTAACAATCTATCTTTTTCCTCAACCAAAGAGAGAACCCACCTCTACTGCTTCCCTAAGCATCCAACTCGCCCAAAATCTACGGGCTCCTCTCCCCGGCCAACCACACGAAATACCCGGTTGGGCGAAGCCATTTCCGGCTGGATCGGCCCAAAGGCAGGGAGAGGGGTCAACAACCTAGTAGGACGTAAATGTGGTACGTATTTTCCTGAATAGTATGAAACTGATTAAAATGCCACCGTGCTAAACATCTAGTGTCAATGCAATGTAGGGGGATGAGACTGGACTGCTTGACACAGAAGAGCCTCTCACTGTAGGGGGAAGAGGAAGAGGATAATGATATCATCGAGGCCGCAGCTACAGCCTACATGGACGAAGAACGCCCACCTCTTCCTCTACAACCACCTCTAGCAGTGCCACCCCCTCCCTCAACAGACCTAAGGGAGGCAGGGACGCCGCCCCTAGCCCGGAGCAAGGAGCCCCACACGGGCGGGGTACCAGAGGTCAGGCCAGACTCATCTCTGCAAAGCACAATGATCACCCTCGCAGCGGACGTATCTCAGCCCTCTTCTTCCTCTTCGGGCCAAGTATACTCCTCAAAGCTTTTTAAGTTAGACTTGCTCTTCTTATCTTTATAAACCTAACTCCAACTTATATCGGTAAAAAGTCGAAACCATCAAAGAGCGCATCCAACACCTCCTTGGCGCTCTCACGGCCATCGCCACCCAACCTGCTCCCCTCGTGTAGCAAGCAGCCCCTAAGGCATCCACAGGGGCGGACGACCTTTTGGAGGCGGCCCGACAACTCAAGGCATTCTTGGAGCTTGGCCGCACTGAAGCACTGTCACCCCTAGGAGAGACAAAACTCAACATTACCAGCGCTTTAGCAGAGAAAGCCCAGGGCTCGCTAGATGCTCCAATCCCTGCCAGGGCTCTGGTCCAGCAGTACGTACGGGAAACTCATCTTATCATAGCTAGACTCAGGGTCCTCAACTCTAAGCGAAGATCAAACAAGGCCGCCCTGACGTGTCAATTGAACCTGAATGAGCAGGCCGAAGGGACACAGAAGAAGATCAAGGAGATCGTGGAAGAGCTGACCGTGGAGGAGTCATACGTGATCTATTTAGAGGAGCAGATAGCGAAGCTCCAGTATGATCTGGCCGACCACAAGGCAAGGGTTACGGCCATGACGAGGGCTTTGGCCAGCACCGCGGATGAGTTGGAGGTCGTGGTCAGAGACTACAGTAAAACCATCCAATTTAACTGCGTGGCCGAGGAGCAGCGCTTTGGCGAAGAGGACGCCCGTCTGGAGGCTGAGTGGGAAAGGGTTAAGAAGCAAACTGGTGAGTTATTGGACTCACATAATCACATGTAATAATCATACTTCATTCTCTATCTTTATTTGCTACAACATATTTTACTTATATATATATTTCTGTTTCGTCCAAACCATGTTTCGAACGCACACTAACTTATAGCTGGACGCATATCGTCCAACTCGTACTTAGACAAAACTGTCAAGGCTCTTCAGAGTCCCATATCGATGGGATGTATTTTTTAAAATACCGGCCATTGATCGCCCTACACTGTAGTTGACCCTCTAAATCATTCAAATGGTACGCCCCATTGGGGAGGACTGAATCCACCACAAATGGTCCCTCCCAATTTGGTGACCTTTTTCCCGTACATAGGATCGCAGGCGTCCAAGGGCAAACGTACCTTCTACACTAAATCTCCTTGGACGAACGACTTGGCCACGACCTTCTTATTATATTGACATGCCATCCTTGCTTTTTAAACCTCTATTCAGTTCAACACGACGACACGCAGCTCGTCCAAAGAGAACAAAGACTGAGTCATAGCCTCCGCGTACTCCGCAGGACTCAGCTTGTCCTAGAACATGACACGGGCTGACTCGATATTCACCTCCGCAAGTATCACCGCTTCAACACCGTATACTAATTAGACTGGCGAAACCTTCATGGTAGCCCGAGGGCTCGTTCGCAATGCCCATAACGCTCTAGGCATCAAGTCCTGCCACGCCCTCGGGTTCCGGTCCACCATCTTTCGTATAACACCCTTGATCAGGTTGTTGGATGATTCAGCCTGCCCATTTGATTGGGCGTAGTACGGTGTAAAGTTCACCAACTTGATCCCGAATCGTCCAACATATCCTTTACTCGTTCTCCATTCAAGGACGTGCCATTATCTACCATAATGGTTTGTGGAACCTCAAACTTATAGATGATATGATCCGTTATAAATCGGATCACTTGCTCCTGAGTAATTTCTCTCAAGGGAACGGCCTCAACCCACTTGGTGAAGAAATCTGTTGCTACAATTATATAGGTATGCCTCTTGAACGAAGGAGGATGGATCTTCCCTATCAAATCAATAGCCCATCCCCGGAACGGCCAATGCTTAATTATAGGAGCCAAGTCTCGGGCCGGGGCGCGTTGAATCGGCCCATGCTTCTGACACGCCCAACATCCCTTAGCATATTGAACGTAATCTTCACCTAACGTAGGCCAATAATACCCACTTCTCAATATCAACCACCTCATAGCTACTTCGGCCTGGTGAGCACCACATATTCCCTCGTGTACTTCGGTCATCACAGCTTTAGCTTTGGCTTTGGATACACAACGAAGAAGTAACCCATCGGGCCATTTCTTAAACAACTCCCCTTCTAACGATACAAAATTCA
The DNA here is from genome assembly GCA_028571145.1 of Dionaea muscipula. Classification (NCBI taxonomy): domain Eukaryota; kingdom Viridiplantae; phylum Streptophyta; class Magnoliopsida; order Caryophyllales; family Droseraceae; genus Dionaea; species Dionaea muscipula. Next base: position 4,427 of record JAOWBR010166021.1, read on the forward strand.
ACGCCCATAATCTATTCTTAGGATTAGGTCCCCGCTCTGGATCTCTGAGCGTCTCTTTTATAGCTGCCCTCCAATCACCCATATCCTAATTATCTAGGACGAGGACGTCGTACGAGATAGGTCACTTCAATGCTAACTTGATTGATCCGTATCGCATGATAGTTAGTTGTTAATGAATTATCTCATCTTTAAACCATGAAGCAACTTGGGCGAGGTCATTTTCCAGCACGTTCCGAAACCGAGGAACGAACGTGACATTCACATGATCAAACATGCGTTACAAGTTTTGAACGATATCATTCAAGCCTAACATAAATTCGTTCTGACACAAGAACCCCCCACTGACTTGATGAATAACTAATTGAGAGTCCCCCTTAATATGAACAGAACGTACCCCCATATCAATGAGGAGTTCTAGGCCAACAATCAGAGCCTCATACACGGCCTGATTGTTGGTAAAAGAACCGTCCAAGGAAAAATAAAAATGGAAGGCACCCCCCAAGGGCGAAATCAACATAACTCCTACCCTGGCCTTTGTGGTCATCCTTGAGCCATCAAAATACATGACCCAAGGCTTGAGACTAAGGGCGTGAATTTGAAGATCTACTTTCTATATGGTGCCCAAACAAGGGTGACTGGCTAGAAATTCGGCCAACACCTGCCCCCTTATGGCCTTTTGAGGAAAATATTGAAGATCAAACTCATATAATGCTAACGCCCAAGATCCTACGTGCTGATGAATGATGGTACGAAAGTGAAGAAACTTTATTATATTAATATTTGAAACCAAGTACTCGACTTCAGGACGTAAATACGTCAAAAGCATCATACAGGCAAAGTAAAGAGACAAACATAATTTTTCTACGGGTAGGTAATTACATTCTGACGTGGTCAATGTCCTACTTAGATAATAGACCGCCCTATCTTTGCCTTCTTCATCTTCCTATGCCAACATGGCACCTATGAACCGCTCCTCGGCCGCTACGTACAACTTGAAAGGTTGGCCTAGAATCGGTGGAGCCATCACAGGTGGGGATGCTAAATATGCATTCAGGGCGTCAAACACATCCTGGTGTTCCTTTGTCTAGACGAATTCATCCTCGTCCTTGAGCTTCAATAGAGGTGCGAATGCTATCGTTCGTCCAGCACAATTAGAAATAAAACGCCTCAAAAAGTTCACTTGTCCCAGAAACCGCTGTAACTTCTTCTTCGGCCTAGGTGGTTCGGCCTTTAAAATAGCCGAAGCCTTTTCTGGGGCGATCTCGATTCCATGTTGATGGACGAGAAATCCCAGGAAGTTCCCCACTCCAACGCCAAAGGCGCATTTGAGGGGGTTAAGCTTTAAGCCATACTCTCTCATACATTCGAACAAAGACTTTAAATGAGCAAAGTGGCCCTCTATACTTGACCCCTTAGTAACAATATCGTCCACATAAACTTCTATAAAGTCCCCAATCATATCATGAAATATAAAATTCATTAGCCGTTGATATGTGGCCCCAGCATTTTTTAGACCGAATGGCATGACGACCCATTCATAACAACCAAGGGCCCTGGACACCAAAAAGCTATTTTGTGGACGTCTGACTCTATATAGATTTGATTATAGCCAGAGTATTCGTCCATAAAGGAATATAAGACATTCCTGATCGTTGAATCCACTAAGGAATCTACGGTGGGCATGGGATATTCCTCCTTAGGGGTTGCTAGGTTCAAGTTTCGAAAGTCTATACAAATCCTAAGTTTCCATTCTTTTTACGTACTGGGACGATATTGGACAACCACTATACGTATCTGGTCGTCCTAATAAACTTGGCTTTAAGCAAACATTCTATTTCCTTTTTAATAGTTGGGACTACATCCGGGGGAAAACGCCTAGGTGCTTGTTTGAAAGAACGAAACCCGTCCTTGGTAGGGAGTCTATGTTCTACTATCGTCCTATCCAAACCAGACATCAGCTCATATTCCCATGCAAAGCAATTTTTAAAATTACTAAGTAAAGAGATGAACGCAGCATGTACCTCAGGAGCCAAAAGTTGGCTAATGAACGTTGGGCGATGTGTTCCGCCGGCCCTGCCGATGTTCACTTCTTCTAAAAGGTCATCGGCCTGAGCGATTCCGTACCGCTCAATGTTCGCGGTATCTGCACCCCCAAGTGTTCTTTGTCACCTTCTAGTAATACGTCTGCGGCATAAGCTTCGTGCCACGCTCTCAGCTCAGTATCATAGGTCAGCAACTTGGCCCGCAAAGCACGTACTGCACTACGTGCCCGAATATCCCGTGTCAGATCATTGTCTCGGCCGCAATACTCCTGCAGCCGCTCACGAAAGGCCGTCACTGCGGCCCCGTCTTTGACAGAGCGAGTTCTACGCTCCATCCTGGGAAGTGTCGGGTTATCGGCCAAGCTCGGTATCACTTAAGGCCACCAAACTTGGCCTCCCAGTATCAAAGAGTGCATTTAGCAACTCCAGAGTAACGTCGTCCTCTTAGGACGGAACCACCATCTTGTCGTCCTTCTGGATGAACCGAATCGGTTCGAGGGCCTGCTCATAGATACCATATTCGACTACATTGGTTTCGATCGCAAAAGGTCGGCTATTGGCCTGGACAATCTCAGGATTTCCATTCTCTTCCCATAGTACGATGCACTGGTGGAGTGAAGAGGGAATTCACCCACTCCCATGAATCCAGTTTCGTCCTAGAAGGACGTTTTAACTGGTTGAGGTGCTCATGACAAAGAGCAACGTGGTCCTGGTCATACTGCATATAGTAATGTCCAGAGCTATCATCCCCTTCGACTCAGCTACCTTTCCACTAAAGCCGGTCAGCACAACCGATGATGGCATTAAATCGGCCTCGGTCTTGCCAAATTTCTTTAGCATATATACGGTACGGAATGATGTGTTTTACGGCCCCATTGTCAACCAGGACGCAATTCACAGGCACACAATTTATCTCGACCTTCAAATATAAAGGTCGTAGATGCTTCCTCATTTGGTCCGACGGGCGGCGGAACACCACCTGCTTCGTGGCATTCACTCCTATCTCCGACTTTCTTACCTTCACCTCTACGACCTGGACATCGCCAAAATTCCAAGTCATAGGGCTGAAACTCCATGGCTCATCGGCGCCAAACTCTTCGCCCCAACCAGTTGGGGGTAACTCGGGCTCCACGGCAGGAGGGGGAGCTGGCACAACTTGAGCATGAGGTACACGTCGTTTCACCTTCGGCCTCCCATATACTACCAAAAAGTCAAAGTTGCTGAAGCCCAGCTCTCCTAGTGGCCCGACGGACGGGTTTCCACTCTTATACAGTTCACGGAGGAACCTTTGGAACGAGATTCCTTGCTTTTTTGCTTCTGCGGTGCAATCTATTTCTTCTTCTACATCTGTGAGGTCATCGTCCTGACCCTCTTGCTGACACTGGGGCGTTGGGGACACTCGGGCAAGGACGTAGTAACTTTGGGCCGAGTCCGTTCTAGGCCGAGGTCTTGCTTTGGACTCTTGGCTCGCCCTGATCGTGGATGGGTCCATGATAAATGGGGCGCGCGCTAGGTATGTGTCATGCTGCTATATCCTCTGCTAGGGCGTAAGGGTGGGGCGTGGCCACCTAGGATGTGGTTCCCGAGCATGACTCCACGATGTGTATGTGGCCAATTAGGGGGAGGGCTACGTACTTGGTGGTTATTGGAGCAGTTGAGGTGTTGCTCCCTGATACGGGCGTAGGATGGGCCGAGCTCTGAGACCTTCTTGTAGTAGCTGAGCCACGATTGGGAAAAGGTTCACCCACGTTCTGGCCGTAGGTGGTTTTATAACCGTCCATGTAACTGCTCTTAGATAGTATAAGTATGGTCATTCCTATCTTTATAAGGCACGATCAATCAATCAAATCTTTATCTTTTTAGTATATTTTAGTTACATTCTAGATAGCTTAGAACCCTAGTATTTTATCTCCAACCGAATCCATTTCGGTTACCCGGGATATGGCGAATTCCTCCTCCGGATCCGGATTCCGGCGATCGCAGGAGCGTCAATAACCACAAATCTTTGGTAATCAACACCTCTTCTTCAATAGTATTTGTGCCCATTTCAGGCACCCATTCGTTCTCAGCATCCTCGGCCGAAGACACCTGGCCGAAAACTAATTGAGGCTCCTCTTCTAAGTCAAAGAGTAAAGACGCTGATTCGTCCTTGCCCTCAAACTCCTACTCTTCACTTTCATCCTCTTGCTCTTGCTCCGTTGAGGACGTACCAGCTTCTTTCTGACTCTTATACACTTCGGGCAACATGTAGTTATTGATGGTCACTGGTGGCAATGTCTCAAATAGGATGGTCTTCGGACGCTCTTCGTCTGAGTCTTCGTCGGCCCATCTCTCGGATTTAGACCGTGCTGCACTTCTCTCAAGATCGCCCTCATAATCTATGGAGGACAAACTGACATTAGAGACGATGTGTGCCTCTACAGTGTTTACTTCGTGGTCTTCAATTGCAGCCTGTTCTTGCTCCTTGCACCTCTGAGTGGCCCACATACGCGGGTCGTACTTCCTTTGCGCCCGCCTCTATTCCGTGCGGGTCATTTGAGTGAAGGGAATATTCCTTCTCATCCTTGGCTCATACGCACCCCATTCTCCAACACGGCCGAATTTCGACCGAAAAGTCCTTCCACTCACAGGCCCCAAAGGAGGGACCCATAATAAAGCTTCCGGGGCTTCTCCAAATGGATCACCAGTTTTCTTCACTCGTTCCACATGGAATCGCCTCACAACGACGATGTCCCACTGGCAGCATACACATAATCGCTCCATCGGATCAGAAAAATGGGAATATTCCCCGGGACGCTCCTCGTCCATTCTGAGGGGCCGCACCTCTTCGGTGACCTCCTGAGGGGCGGGCAATTGCCCAATGTGACGCAGATTGTCCGAGGTCGCCTCTGCCAGAAGAGTGATGACCACCATATTGACATTGGCGGCCTTGGAGAATGGATCCTCGTCCACCATCATCCTTCCACTGTCGAAAGTAAGACATCTAGAGTCGATGACATCGTGCAAGACGTTCCTAAACTTTAAGCAATTATTGGTTGAATGCGTCCACGCATTATGCCATTTACAATACCTCTTTCCCGCTATGGCGTCGGGCGAAGGTATTTTATGTTTTTCCCGAAGTTTAATTTGTTTATCAGCACACAGTTGGTCAAATATCTCATTTACCTAAGTTATATCAAAGGAAAACGCCCTAGGCTTATATTCTTTTTAGGCTTCGCCCTCAACGGGCCGGGGTTTTACCAAGGCTTTACACGAATATGGTAGTCCGGCCTTTAATTGGGCCTGGCACATATCGGCCTGATACTCAATCTCTATTTCCATTAAATTATAATTCGGGACACGATAATACGTACCCTTACTAGCATTTCTCATTTCATTTTCGTCCCTTAAGAGACGTTCGTACCTAGCCACGTTGGCCATCAACTTGAATAGGTCAGGAAACTCCCTATCTTGAATTTTACGTTTCAAGTCAAAGTTAAGGCATCCCTACGCAAGGCAAACGAATTCCTTCTCGGGCAACGGGACGAAACACTTGCTCCGGGCAGTTTTAAAACACTGTAAAAACGTTTCCGCCTTTTCTCTGGGCAATTGTTCTATTTTGGCCAAATTGGCCAAGGTTACTTCTGATTCGTCCCTATAAAATTGTGCGTGGAATAGTTGCTCCATTTGGAGCCATGTTTGGACCGAATTGGCCGGTAATTTGATAAACCAAGAAGAGGCCACCCCTGAGAGCGAACTCCCAAAGAGCCGCATTTTCTGGAAATCATTTATCTCCCCGGCCTGGATTGTGAAACGTCCTACATGCTCTATTGTAGATACGTCCCCCGTCCCAGTGAACAAGGTAAATTCGGGCATTTTAAAACCTCTAGGAAATGGGTAGGCTTGGTCAACCCAATCCGGGTATGGTTTTCGGTAAGTCGACCTGGTTATAGGCCGAACACCTTGTCCTAACTGATCCTGGATGATTTCAAAAATTTGGTATCTAAGATCGTCCTGTTGAAGTGCCAGAGGTGGAGGCACGACGGGCTGATGATTAGTTATGATATTGGGGTCATCCCGTCCCAAGTGGTTGTACCCCCCACGCCGCGGGCCTAAAGGGATATAGCCGTCGGGCTATTGTTCACGTTGGGCGAGTGGTTCATACCCCCTAGTTTGGTCATTTCGGCCCGTTGGGTTGTACCCCCCGGGTCGTTGGTCAGTAGGTGGAGATGGATCCACACATTGTTCGGGCACAAAGTGGGTGCTACGTGGATAAATCCCAGCATGGGAAACACCGAACGTGTTGGGTTCACGTTCTCTCATAGTAAGTCCAAACTGGGCTAGGGTCTGAACTGGATTGGCCGAATTACTAGACTGGCCAATCTCGAACCCTCGTTGTTGGGGACGAATAGTTGGGGGTTCAAAGCGATGAGGGTTAGACCACCTAGGATGCACTGAGATTGTCCCCCAAAGCGGAGCGAACGTAGTGAGTCCTTCTGTCCTAGGCACGTTGTTCCACAAAGGTGGTGGAATTGAATTCGAATTCCCCTGAGTAGGTATAGCATCATACAACACATTTTGATTATTTAGGCCGTACGTGATAGGTTCAACAGAAAAACGACGATTTTGATCCATAATTTGTCCAATTTGCTCAGTGAATTGCCTAGATAGATTATCAAATTGAGTTGCATGCATGGAGGTCACATTTCGCATTATAATTGCAGTTTGAGAAGTTACCTCTTCGCGCATGACGCCCATCACATCAGCGAGAATACCCCGTGGAGTGTCGAGGGTCACGACCGTTGGTGGTGGGGGAAGAGGTGTGAGCGGTGCCGCCGAAGGAGGAAAAATCCCTGGCCTGAGGACGGTATCTTCGCCCTGAGGTGCTGTTGGTGCTGGAGGAGGTGATAGCACGCGTCGTCGGGTGTGCTAAAATTAGAAATTTATAATCACGTACCTACTACTAACAGAAGCTAGCGGTGAGCACGAGGTCGATCCGCAGGGACGGTGTAAATTCTCATGATTGAATTAATTAATTGCTCCTAGCAGGATATATCGAATCAGGGTTCGATTGGGGTGATAACAGTAAATAAAAAGGCAATAAAAAGAAAGGATAGATGTCGCGAATTACGCGACGACTTCGACCAATTAACGCAGCGGGCGCGACGTGCAGGTGAGCTAGTCACGGCCGTGACTGTCAGTCACGGTCGTGACTCAAAGGCCTGGACACGGGCGTGACAAGTGGTCACGGCCGTGTCAGGTGTAAATCCACGGGGTGCTTCGCGAACTCGGAACCGAGTCGCGATTGGATTAATTGATTTATCTGTTTAGTCTGATCCGTTCGCAGCAATTAATGG
>JAOWBR010166032.1:0-11801 GCA_028571145.1 Dionaea muscipula
GTCAATTTAATGTACCCCTCGGACTTCAACAACTCTCAATGGGAGTGTACAATCCACTTCCCTTCTCAAGAAAACAAACTCTCCTCCATCCATCCAATCTCACATCCTCACTAGGTCCACACCCAAAGTCATACAAAAGGGCCTCAAGGATTCATGCAGTCACAATAAAAATCATAATCACACAGCATGAATCAAACAACAGGAAGTGTGGACAACCAATAAAGAAAGCACAGAGCATGACCGTGCACAAAGCAGTGAGGAAAGCAAGAAAGGAATATAAGGCTCAAGAAAAGAGGAATAAGAATGGAGGAAAAATGTGTACACCCCTCACCTGGATAAAGCTAAGCCCAAGCAACGCCAGATAAATCACCAAGCTAATGGAACCCTAAACGATAACATCGTCGCCTACAAGTCAACACACGGAAAATAACTCACTAACAAGGTTAAAACAACCTATACCTAATGCTAAACAAGCTAGACATGCAACCCAAAAGTCCTAGCGTGTCTCGGGACCACAAAAGAGAGGAACAAAATCGGATGAACAGTGCACTAAGGCACGTTACGGTCGTAATGATGGCATTACGGCCGTAACAGCCTTCGATATGCCCGTAATCCAAAATGGATTACGCTCGTATCGTTCCCCAGAACGTAAAATGCCCAACCCAGGAATAGGAAACATTACGAACGTAATGCATAGGGCATTACGACCGTAATGATCCCTAATTCTGGAAAACCAAAATCTGTCAATGCATAAGTCATCCAAAACAACACCAATCAACATGCTACGACTTCCAGCCATACAAACCAACAAAAATGCATCATAAAAAGCCTACAAAAGCTACTAAACAAGTCTTAAACGAATCTCAACCCACACAAATCACAAATCGACCAAAAACGATAAAAATCGACAAAGAGGAACCGTGGACAACCGGGATGTGAAACCAGTCCAAAATCCATCATGAACGACATCCAACCCACCCAACAGAAACAATCAATGCCCCAATGCAGTCCCATACTAAGCAAATCGAATCGAACAACAAAATAGGGCAAATCGACTAACCTTAACCAAAAAGGGCTAAATCACATCAACGGAGCCGAACCGATCTCAATCCCCACTGCTACCGCTGTCCACGATCATCACACAACCAAGAGAAGGATCAAAATCATTCCTCAAACCCTCCATGACCAAAATCGCAAAAGGAAGAAAAAGGGGAAAAAACCCTTACCCGAAATCGCGAGAGGACGAAGCTACCGACGATCCGCCGTGCGTCAAACCATGCCCTCATCCTCCTTTCTCCTCTGTGGCTACCACGAGATCAATGGAGAGAGAGAGAGAGAAAGAAAAAACGTGTGAGGAGAAAGGGAGAAGAGAGTAACTGAAAGTGAAACTGAAAGAGGAAAGAGAAGGAGAAGTTACGGGAGTTTCAGATTCAATTTCCCCTAATCAATCTCCTAATCAATGAGGGGTAAAACGGGGATTTCACGCCCTTAAAAATTAAAAGAAGAAAGAAGAATTAAAACGTAGTCGTCGGGTTTAGAACCCCCGACCACTCAAATTAAACTCCCACACTCCTTCCTCCGCTTCCCCCTAACCAGCTGGGCTTGGAAGAATTCTCGATAGAAAATGAACCCAAATTAAATAAAAGCCAACCGAGTTATTAAAAATAACCCAATCAACTGAAATCCAATTTAAACCGGAATCAAACCGAACCAGAGGCAAACCGGGATGAAACCGGGACGGGTTATCACATCCTTACCCCCTTAAAGGACTTTCGTCCTCGAAAGGCAAACCAAACCACCAAACCGAGACAGACCGAATCTAAGAACCGTCCCAAAAGATGGTTCGTCACATCTTCCTCCCCTTAAAGGGGATTTCGGCCCCGAAATCAAACGAACGAAACAAAATGGAAACTCAAAAGAGAAGACGTACCAGCAAACAGGTGAGGGTACTTCTCGCGTATCTCCTCCTCGCGCTCTCACGTGGCCTCCTCAACCGCATGGTTGCGCCATAAAATCTTCATAAGCGGAACAATCTTGCTGCGAAGAACCTTTTCCTTGAAATCCAAAACCTCAACAGGTTGTTCCTCATATGACATGTCGTTACGCACATGAAGCGGAGCAAAATCAATCACATGGGCAGGATCATGCAAATATTTCCTCAGCATGGACACATGGAAAACGTTATACACATCCGCCAAACTAGGAGGCAAAGCCATCCTATATGAAACACCTCCAACCCGCTCAAGCACATCGAAAGGGCCAACAAACCGGGGACTCATGTTATACCCCATGTTTTTATATTCATTTTTATAATGTTTTATGCTTATTTATGATAGATATTTCATTTTTGAGGTTTTCAGTTTTTCGATGAATAGTAACCTCATGAATAGTGTTCTTGGGTTTTATTCGGCCGTTTTGCTACTTTTTGCATTGCATGTCGTACGGACGATTTGAGGATACCGGCACGATCGGTACGATGAGACTTGAATATTAAGTACCATATTGACGTATGTGGATTGCACGAATTTTTCCCGGTTTGACGGTTTGTGTTGGGACGGTTTTTGACACTTCGAATTTAGAATCGTTGTGATCGTCTCGAGATTTTATGATTTTTGGTGGTGAGTTTGAGGCTTAATGGATTTTATCATTCACATGTGTGATTTGTGATTATAGATGATTAGTGTGGTTAGTATAGTGTAGTAGGTGGAGGTTGAGTGTAAATGGATGTTCATTAAATATGTTGTGTGTGCTAGTGTATACGTGAGGTTTGGCTTGGTTTAGGGGATATCTCAGCCCATTTCTTCTACATTTGACCGAGAACCAAGGGAGAAGAGAAGAGAAGAAGGAAGGGAGAAGAAGAAGATGATTGAAGAAAATCTTAGGTGTTCTTGAAGATTTCATCATTCTCCTTAAGGTTTTGGCCTAGCCCTTGCTTGATCCTGGTGTGGACTCTCTTCGACAAGCTTGAGGAAAGGATTCAAGCTCCTAAATCTAGTTTTTGAGGTAATAGTTGTGATGATTTTCATGTTTTCCATGGATTTATGCTTGAAGTGATTTTTCATGTGATGATTTTGAGGTTGGCATGGGCTAGATGGATTAGGAGGATTTGGTATGCTTTGTGTCATGTTTTGAGACTTTTTTGGAGCTTTAGATTCGAGTTGGGTTGGTTTTGGTTAAAGATTTCGGGTTTTGGACTTTTCTGCAGAATTACAGATTTTGTACGGTGAAGGTCCTCGAGGAGGTCCACCATACAATTCTGGATTTTTTTCACAAATGACAGAGGCTTTCGCGGACGTCCTCGAGGATGTCCGCCACTGTATATTTTGGTCTTTTAGGATGTTTTGAGTTCTCCCACACTTGGTATTGGTCCAGGGAGGGTTGGGATCGACCCTAGACCCGTGTTTGAGGATCTTTGAGATGTAGATTGAGATGATTGAGGATTGTTTAGGGTGTTGATTGTTTGTTTGACCGATGATCGAGTTTTGAGACTTTTGTCCATGATTTGTGTTAGGGACCACTCTTGACCCTGTTGAGCGACTCGTGCTCGGTTAGAGACTTTCTTGGCATTGTTTGATCGTGGTTGCCCAGGTGAGTTGTTGTACGGATAGTGGTACATGCGAGGTATACGTATGTTGTCCATTTCCACCTATTTCATATGCATGATCCTGTCTTATATCAAATTGCATTATTTATGATCCGGTCTTATAATGTTTTGATGATCCAGTCTTATAATGTTTTGATGATCCTATTTTATAGACTTGGGATATGGATGTGTGTTTCTCAAAGTCCTTGGGGTACTTCTCTTATGAGAAAAACAAGGTCACCTACGGGTGTCACAACGTCTTCACATCTCCTCCATTCGCGGCGGAGGGATTAGGACGGTACCTCTTGTTAGTACATCTTTGCGGATGCCATACCGGATTTGTACATCAAGTTGGCATTGATAGGATATCATAGCAATTGTCAAAGTTCCATTAATGGCAAGATCCAGTATTAGTCCATTATCGCCCTGTCTACTTTATTTACGAGATTTCTCTCCCTGATCCAGTCTTTTCTATGTCTGTACTTCTGTATATCATTATCCATCATGAGATCACATGTTTTGGTTTTAGCATGTGTTGTTTATCCGTATTTCATCTCATCAGCTAGCGATAGCTGACGGATATTACCCCTGCTTGTTTTGACAGGTTTTGACCAGTGATTTGTAGTTGGATGCGGCGGGGAGCGGTGTGACCTCATTAGGACTTTTATTTCTTTTCCGCTGCATGATTTTGGAACACTCCGAATTATATTTGACCATGTGGTCCTTTTGGTTGTTGGTTTCCCGATGAGGGACTTGTAGTAGTATTTTATTATATGATGCTTCTGCATGATGTTTGATTCCCGTGGTGAGATTTGTAGTATCAGTTTTTGTATGTTCGGTTTTGGTAGCTTCGCTCTCGTGCATGATGCTTTGTTTCCTTTTCTCTCGAGATTGGTCTGATTTGGTATTTTAGTTTCACTTCTTTTGGCTTCAATGACTCGTGGCTCACCCCACGGGTTATCGCCGGTAGCACCCGAATTCGGGTGTTACATGAATGGCACAATTCCCTAAGCTTAACTGCCCGGGGCGCGAACCTCTATGGCGATGCTTCCTGTGAAGTTGTCTACTATGGCGCTGACATGTCTGACGCCATACTCATCCAGCATTGAAACTAATTCTAAAACCTGCTCTCATACATTATGACACCATGAACAACATCCATGTAATAGGATTTGTCCAAACAACAAAGGAAATGCAAGTTAGAACAACTTGCCACAATGCGTCTTCTGGCCTGAGAACTTCCGCCACAGTTTCCCATTGCTATGGAGATGAGAGATGCTAACTCTCAAACCAGATCATTTCAAGACCTGAAACTTGGTACACAAACCAAAAACATCATAAGCATCATCATGGATACCCAGGGCGTCAGAAATTCATCACGGATAATCTTATCCATTAATCCATTGCCATGATGTCCACGGCTAGAATCTGCCGTCATCATGTCATCGCCATCGCCTTGAGCTATAACATATGCTGAGAAAACCTCAACAAAACTCCCCCTTCTCACATATGTTGAGCAGCATCCACGAGCCCTGCTGTCCCACAACACCTCTTGATCTTTTCCAAAGGTAAGACTTTAGTCATCATATCAGCACCTTTGTCATCGGTGTGTACCTTCTCCAATTCAAGCTGATTCTCTGCCAACGCATCTCGAATCCAATGATACTACACATCAATGTGCTTTGATCAACAATGGAATGAGGAATTCATAGCTAAGTGAATAGCCCTTTGGCTGTCACAACACAACACAAACCTCTTTTGTTTAATCCCCAACACAGTGAAGAACCTCTTCATCCACAGATGTTCCTTCAAAGCTTTTGTTGTGGCGATTAACTCAGCCTCTGTGGTTGACAAAGCCACACACTTCTGCAACTTGGATTGTCACGCCACATCTCCCCCTGCAGAAGTCATCATGTAACCCAAAATAAATTTCCTTGAGTCCAGATCCCCCTCCATATCCGCATCAGTAAAGGTTGTCAACACTGGAGACTCATCGCCATAGCACAAAGCTAAGTCTGATGTACCTTTCAAGTACCTGAAGATCCACTTCACCCCCTCCCAATTCTCTTTAACGGGATTGAATATGAATCTGCTCACTACTCCAACTGTATGAGCTATAGCTAGCCTTGTGGCAATCATTGCATACATCAAACTCCCTACTGCTGAAGCATAAGGGACAATTTCCATCGCCCTAGCTTCATTGGCAGTCTTCGGAGACTGTTCATGGTGAAGCTTAAAGTGTGAAGCTAGTGGTTTTCGTCTCTTAGGCAACTCTACCAACTCAAAGGTGTCATTGTCCTTCAAGGACTTTTTTTTTTTTTTTTTGATCAAGCTTCAAGGACTTCATTTCTTCTTCCATGTCGTCGAGCCACTTATCCCTTTTAGCATCTTCCAGTGCTTCATGATAAGTTTCGGGCTCCCCATCATTAGTCAACAAAATGATTTCAGGCTCCGAGTACCGGACAGGTCTTCTCCTGATCCTCCCTGATCTCCTTAGGACGTCAGCCTATTGTGGCATCACCTCAGCTGGTTGATCTGTGGCGTGACCTGAGCTGGTTGCTTCAGCTTGTGGCGCCATCACCAGTGGCGTTACCACCTGTGGCGCTACCTCTGCAACTTCCCGAGGAAATATCTTAGCCTCGCCATGGGTTACTTTATCTTTCTCTGGCATCTGCTTTGGCTCCAACGTACTGTGCTTATCAAAGATTACTTCCCGGCTTCTGATCAGCTTCTTTGCTTCAGGATCATAATGTCTGTAACCAAAATCATCACGTAATCCATAACCAAGAAAAATACATTTCATTGACTTTACATCAAACTTGAACATCTCATCCTTAGGAACATGAGCAAAAACAGTACAACCAAAGCTATACAAACTATCATAAGAGACAGATTTGCTAGAACAAACTTTCTCAGGGACTTCTAACTGAAGAGGAATGCATGGAGAAACATTTAAAACATGGACTACAGTTCCTAAAGCCTCGCCCCAGAAGGTCTTCGGAAGTCCACTTTGTGAGAGCAAGCATCTCACCCTCTCCATCAAAGTTTTATTCATCCTCTCAGCTATGCCATTCAGCGCTGGCGTCTTGGGAGGTGTTCTTTGACGGAGAATCCCTTGTTTCCGGCAGTAATTATCAAAATCACCAATGAACTCACCGTCATTGTCAGTCCTTACCGCCTTCATCATCTTCCCAGTTTGCCTTTCTACCAAGGCATGGCATTCTTGGAATACTTCAGCAACTTGATCCTTTGTCTTCAAAAAATACACCCAAGTCTTCCTCGAGTGATCATCAATGAAGGTCACGAAGTAATTGGTACCACCCAGTGACTTCACAGACATTGGACCACACACATCAGCGTGAACAAGGTCTAAAATCTGAGCCTGTCGCCGTGGCATCGAAGAGCTCTTGAATGCCACCCAGTTTTGCTTCTCTTGAAGACAGTGCTCACACCTCTTCAGACTAACTAACTTCAGTCCTGGCAACAACCTTTGCTTAACAAATACTGCCATTCCCTTCTGACTTATGTGAGCAAGGGGGTTGTGCCACAAGCTAGTGGCTTCTTCATCTTCCAAGGCGTTTGCATGCCCTGTCGCCACCAGCTTGGTTTGCAGAACATACAGGGATGACTCCTTTCTACCCCTTCTCATGACCAAGGATCCCTTATTGAGCTTCCAGCCACTATCCTTGAAGACATTAACATAGCCATCATCATCTAACCTCCCCACAGATAACAAATTCAGCCTCATCTCAGGGATGTGCTTCACATTGGTTAAAACCAATTTCCCACCCTGCTCATTCTCTAGGTAAACACTACCTATGCCAATGGCTGCCGCCACGCCATCATTTCCCATCCTTACAACGCCATAGTCTCCTGGTGTGTAGAAAGAAAACAACTCTCGTCTTGGAGTAGCATGAATGGTAGCGCCACTATCCACCACCCACTTCATCTCCAATCCAGCAAGACACACTGAGTCCTCCTCTAAAAAAGGAATAAACTCACCATCCTGAGCAAAGATGGAACTAGCTGATTTCCCTTAGGACTTACTCCCAGAGTTCTTAACTCCTACTGTCTCCGCCACGGTCTGACCATCGCCACCACCACTCTATTTCTGAACGCGTCACTTATAGCAATCTCGCTTGTAGTGGCCCTTCTTATGGGAAAAGAAACATTCAACTATCACCTTGGAGCTCCTCCCATCCCGACTCTTACTCTTTGACGTATCTCTCTTCGCCTTGTCCTTAGCGATACTCCTCCCCCTAGAATCCATCGCTATCAACTCTGGCTTTCCAGATCCGGATCCAGTAGCTTGCCTCCGAAGATCCTCATTGAGAACTCCAGATTTGGCAATATCTATGGTGACAAAACCATTAGGAGCTAAATTTGTGACTGTCATCCTGAAGGTTTCCTAAGAATCCGGAAGAGTTCCAAGCAGACACGGTCCTTGAACTTTATCATCGAAGTTTATCTCCATTCCGGACAACTGATTCACGATCCCTTAGAACATATTCAAGCGATCCATGATAGGACTGCAATTATCATACCTCAGCGACATCAATTTTCGGATCAGGAACATCTTATTGTTTCCTGTTTTTAGAGCATACAATTTCTCAAGTTTCGTCCACAACGTCTTCGCATCCGCGATATCACAAATGTGATTGAGAACGTTGTCATCCACCCACTGACGAACGTATCCGCATAATTGTCGATGCAACATCATCCAATCCTCCACGGATTTATCAGCAGGCTTCTCTCCAAACATCGGTAGATGAAGCTGCTTGACATAGAGGATATCCTCCATCTATCCCTTCCAGACATGGAAGTTCCCTCCGTTGAGTGTGATCATCATGTTGTGATTGGCCTCCATCGTGAATTAGTGAATTCTTCTGCTACAACTTCAAATCAAATAAAATCTGTGACAATTGAACTCGAGAGTACCTCAGAATCACTTGGATTTGACAATCTCGAAGAACTCGAACACTGTAACTAGAAAAACAGAGCATCTCAAACCGAGCTCTGATACCACTTGATGAGAAATCTAAAATCGGAATTGATCTCTCGCACTTACTAATCACAATGAATCGAGTACAAAACAACAATCGCAACAACACACACACAAGGAATTTAAAGAAGAGGAATTCTCACTTTGTGGAAACGAGAGAAAAACTCTCTGCAAACTTGAACAACACTTCAACAATTTTTCATAATTGCATGACACTATTCCCGTTTACGGGAATACATATTTATACACTATTACAACCAATGAGGACAAGACACGTGTCACTCTAGTTGTAACAACTTAGGCACACTTCCCAAAGTCAGCGAACAAACCTACAATAACAGGTCGAACTGAATGGCATAATTCCCTAAGCTTAACTACTCGGGGCGCCAACCCTTGTGGCGATGCCTCCTATGAAGTTGCCTACTATGGCGCTGATATGCCTGACGCCATACTCATCCAACATTGAAACCAATGCTAAAACCTTCCCTCATACATTAGGACACCATGAACAACATCCATGCAATAGGATTTGTCCAAACAACAAAGCAAATGCAAGTTAGAACAGCATGCCGCCATACGTCTTCTGGCCTGGGAACTTCCGCCACAGTTTCCTATTGCAATGGCGATGAGAGTTGCTAACTCTCAAACCAGATCATGTCAAGACCTGAAACTTGGTACACAAACCAAAAACATCATAAGCATCATCATGGATACCCAGGGCGTCAGAGATTTATCTAGGATAATCTTATCCATCAATCCATCGCCATGATGTCCACGGCTAGAAGTTGCTGCCATCATGTCATCGCCATCGCCTTGAGCTTCAACATATGCTGAGAAAACCTTCACAAGTGGATCTGGAAGAAGAAGACCGAGGCAAATGGAAAGGTCGAAACTGTGAGGCTAGACTAGTTGCAATGGGATATAGGCAAAGGGGAGGTATCAATTATGAGAAAACCTTCTCACCCTTTGCAATAACCAAATCCATCCGGATTTTGCATGCTGTTGCAGCATGTCATGATTATGAAATCTGACAAATGGACATTAAGAAGGCCTTCTTAATGGGTTCCTCCAGGAGGAAGTGTATATGATACAACTTGATGGCTTCACCGACAAGGAAAACACAAAGAAGTTGTGTAAACCGCAAAGAACCGTTTATGGAACTAAACAAGCTTCTTGGAGTTGGAACAATCGTTTCGATGAAACGATCAAAGTGTTTGACTTCATTAAGAATGAAGATGATTCATATGTGTATAGGAAGGTTAGTGGGAGCTCATTTTCATTTCTCATTCTGTACGTTGATGACATTCTACTCAATTTCATGATGTAGGGATGTCATGATTCACTAAGTTGGGGCCATCCGAACAGTTCTCCATGAAAGATTTGGGTAAATCAGCCTATATTCTGGGAATAAAGATTTATAGAGATAGATCTAGAAGGCTACTAGGCTTGACCCAGTTTACATACATAGCAAAGATGGTAAAGGGGTTTAGCAGAGAAGATTATAAGAGAGGACTTTTGCCTATGAGTCTTGGAATCTATCTCTCTAAGAGTATGTCTTATAAGACAGAAATTGAGAGAAAGAAGATCAGTGGAGTCCCTTATGCTTCGACAATAGGATCCATCATGTATGCTATGTTATGTATGAGACCGGATGTTGCCTATGCTCTGAGTGTCACGAGCAGGTTTCAAGGTAATCCGGTTCAACAGCATTGGACTATTGTCAAGAATATTCTTAAGTACTTAAGAAGGACTAAGGATATGTTCTTAATTTATGGAGGAGCTGATTTAAAAATAGAAGGTTTCACAGACTCTAGTTTTCAATTAGACGTTGATGATAGCAAGTCAATTTTAGGTTTCGTCTTCACTATGAATGGTGGAGCGGTTAGCTGGAAGAATTCCAAACAAGAAACAACAGCAGATTCCACTACTGAAGCCAAGTACATTGTAGCCTCAGAAGTAGCAAAGGAAGCGATTTGGATGAAAAAGTTCATTACTGAACATGGTGTGGTTCCAAGCATCATTGATCCCGTGGCAGTGTACTGCGACAATAATGGTGCTATTGCTAAGGCTGATGAGCTAAGGTCTTATCAAAAGTCTAAACATGTGTTGCGACGTTACCACCTCATCCGAGAGATCTTCAGAAGAGGAGACATCAACCTAGAGAGAGTAGACATAGACGACAATATTATGGATCCATTCACTAAGGCACTATCCCAACAGAAGTTTGATCGTCATCGTGAGAAGATGAGAATTAGATTCATAAATGATTGGCTTTAGTGCAAGTGGGAGATTAAAAGTGTATACCCGTCAAGTGAACCGGGTCAGGGACTCGAGTGGGCAAATACATTTATGTGATTCAGTTTGTATGCGAATATTAGCAAGACATTTACTTTTGTGGTTAATAAAAGTCAATTCTTTATCATGCGTAATTGATTATGTTAGAATTGATTCTTTTATCTTTGTTATAATGTAACATGATAAAATCCTGTGTCTTAAGTTGTGCACTTTGCAGATCGTGATAGTGATCATGATAATGGAGGCTCAAGTAGGTTAAAGCTTAAAGACATAAATGGTTCCTCGTCGTAGGATCTTGAGATGGGACATCGATGATCCGGATAGATGATCATGTAATTCATCCCCTAAAGTGTTTAGGGTGGCTGATCTCA
The DNA here is from genome assembly GCA_028571145.1 of Dionaea muscipula. Lineage (NCBI taxonomy): Eukaryota > Viridiplantae > Streptophyta > Magnoliopsida > Caryophyllales > Droseraceae > Dionaea > Dionaea muscipula. The sequence continues at coordinate 11,252 of JAOWBR010166032.1, forward strand.
TTGGCCACTGATGTTAGTGGAACATCATATGATTGCATGGGCACTTAGTAGAGACTAAGGGTGCTGAACGTGACACTTAGATAATTCTCAATGATAATTAATACTAACTGTTAACAAGAATTATCTATTAATTGTATTTATATATTCTTTTGACCTGAGAGAGTCATGGTGCCTTGTGCGTCGGGTCTCATGCTATGACATCATTCCAATTAGACATAGATAAGGGTGAACACGGGGTGAACCGTTGGGTATGAGGTCTTACGTATGAAGGTTGTGAGCGTTCAAGAGGGGATTCATCATTCCTATATTAAGGAATCAGTTCTATGCTTTACATATACTTTGTGAACTTGGGAATCTTCGGCCGAAGTGCAATGGTATGAAAATGAGTTTTCTATAAAGTCATTGAGCATGTCCCAAAGTGTGTTATGTTCGTATATGAATTGTCTATTAGGGTTTAACAGTGTATAATGCCCTAAGATGATTCGGGACCTTAGTGAAAGGAAGAATATATAGACATTCATGTAGGTTCTTTGTTGAGGAATCGATTCCT
>JAOWBR010166043.1:0-11801 GCA_028571145.1 Dionaea muscipula
TTAAAATTGTCCAAAAAAAAAATGGTCGGGGTGTGTCCGGCAGTAGGGATGTGTCAAAAGAAATGAAGAAAAAAAAATAGAGAACTAGTGCGAGTTTTTTTTTCCACCCATACGGATGCTCTAAGAGGGAGAGAAACACAAGTAGAACGTGACTGAGAAAAATTCAAAAAAGTTTCTATATTTTCATTATTTTATTAAATTAGACCCTATATTTTAAAATTTTTAAAAATAACCCTAAACTTTTATAGTTGGTATCAAAAATATTTCCGCCGTTAAAAATCATCTAACACCGCGGACCCCGACTCAAGACTTGGATCCCGACGCCGACCCGTGAAACCCGGACCCCGACTGATATACGGGATTTTTCCCTTGCATAGGTTAGATGATTTTTAACAGCGAAAATATTTTTAATACAGGATCTAATTTAATAAAATGATAAAAGTATGGAGATTTTTTTAAAATTTTCTCAACGTGACTACACACATATTTTCCCCTTCGTGGCGACGAAGAAAGCCCACCTCGTCCCCTTCTTCTTCGTCTCGCGGTGACCCTCGTCTCCTCACAATTCTGACTGCTATTGAGAGGTTTTGATCCCTTCATATGCTCTGTTCTTCTTCTTGTTGATGTTCAACGATTTAAAACATTCAACTGTTTCCATCCTGTTCTCCAAGTATTGCTTTGATTTACTCTTCTATGTAAGACTTCGATTTATTTGGTTGTTCTGCGCATAGTGGAACTGCGAGTTTTGAATCGATTTTGCCCGTTGAGTGTATACGTGTTTGTGGGTTATTGTGTTAGATTGCAAAACCCCATCCAATTGATGGCATTTTTTGAGTTGCCATCTGGGCTTTAATCGTGGATAATGGTGAGCCCTCGTATCACAATTGGCTAAAATTATCGTCATTTGAATTCATGTTTGTCGTTCTGCTACCAATGCGGACGAGCCCTTATTTGGAAAGGTGAAAGTTAATGGTAGATGGCCCATGAATGATTTTATATCGCGTAAAGCTTCGTGTTTCAGGTGGCTGAGTCAACCGATTTTCATCGGTATTTTGTCATGTATCTTAAGCGCTTTACTATTTATGCAATACTATTGAATTTAGTTTATGATCAATGACCTTACAAATCACAATCCACTGGAGAGATCCGCAGCTGATAGAGCGAAATAGGGTCAACGAATCCATGCACTGAGCCCTGATGAAATTTGCCCTCAAATTCCGTGGAAGATTGAGAAGATAAATGTGGTTCTGTTGATGGAATCAAAAGACAAATCGAGTGAGAAGAGAAATCGTGAGAGAAGACGAGAGAGAATAAAAGAGAGAAAGTGAGCGGAATATTTTTTATTCAGTATCCCCCAATTGAGAAGTCTAGTACATTTATGACATCTATGAGTTCATGAATTTATAATGTTAACAGATTAAATCTGACTAAGTTCTAAAAGTAACTGTGATTGTAACATATTATTTTCAACCACACAAAGCTAACTGTGATTCTAACAGATTATTTAGAAGCAGTAAAAAACTAACTACGATTCTAACAAATTATTAACAACTAATCTAGTTGTTGAGTTTCGCTTAACTAACAATTAGCCGACTCAGTACTCCCCGTCAAGCTATATGTGATGAAATCACAAAGCTTGAAGTCTGCAATCTTCAGCTCACACAAAGCTATATGCTCCTTTCATCTTTGTACTAGGATAGCCAAGCCAACTGAATGATCCCCCTTAGGAGGAACATGGATAGTGAGAACATTAAGTCTGGAGAGCAGAGAGTGAAACTGGGCAGAGGTGAGAGACTTGGTAAGAAGATCTGCAAGCTGGTGATGAGTTTAGATATGAAGGAGTTGAATGAGACCTGCCTTGACCTTGTCTCTAACCAAGTGACAATCAAGCTCTGTATGTTTTGTGTGCTCATGAAATACAGGGTTTTGAGCAATATGAATGGCAGTCTGATTATCATAAAACATTAAAGAAACCTATGGTACAATGAGCAAGTCGTGCAATAAATATGTCAACCACAACGGTTCATAACAGCAGGAGGCCATAACCTCAGTTGTGGAACGAGAAATAGTGGACTGCTTTCCAGACTTCCAAGAAATGAGAGAATCCCCAAGAAAGATACAATAACCAGTAATGGATTTCCTATAGTCTGGACAAGCCGCCGAGTCTGAATCAGCCAATACCTTCTACTCAGTACAAAAGTAGCAAGGGAAAAGCAAACCTTGAACTGGAGTTCCTTTAATATACCTGAAAATTCAATGTGCAGTGACATCTGAGTGTCATGTGGGTCAACGAGAAACTGACAGAGCAAATTAACACTTTAAGATAAATCTGGCCGTGTGATGGTCAAATAAAGTAATATCCTAATCAGTCGTTTATAAGTGCTCAGATTTTTAAGAGGAGATCCTGACATAGAGTGGAGATTGTGGTGTTGTTCTAAAGGAGTGTTAATAAGTTTAGCACCTAAGAAGCCAATGTCTGCTAATATGTCCAAGGCAAACTTCCTTTGGCAAAGAGAAATGCCTTGACTTGACCTAGCAACCTCCAGTTCAAGAAAGAACTTGAGAGTGCCTAGATCCTTAATCTGAAACTCAGAATCGACCAAAGCTTTGAGCTCTGAAATGGATTTAGAATCATTACCAACACTAACAACATCATCAACATATACCAATAAAGCCATGAAAGAATAGTCTTGCTGTCGGGTGAAGAGTGTGTAATCTGACTTGGACTAACGGAATTTAAGCTGAACACGTAAACCTATTATTCCATTGTCTCGAGGGTTGCTTCAACCCTTAAAGTGATTTCTTCAACTTACACAATGGATGTTTAAACTCCCCTTTAACTAAAAAACCCAGAGGAATAGTCATATAAATCTCTTCATCCAAGTTGCCATGTAAAAAGGCATTTTTAATGTCCCAAGTGTTCCAAGTAACAGTTCTGACTAGCAGCTAAAGCAAGAAGTGTTTGAACTAAAGTTAACTTTGCCATAAGTTAACTTGGTCACTAAACGAGCTTTCTTCCTTTACTCCGTGCCATCAGCCCTAAATTTTGTTTTAAAAACCCATTTACATCCAATAGGCTCCTTAGAATTTGGCAACTCAATAATGTCACATGTTTGATTGATTTTCAATGTCTGCCTCTATCTCTTTTTGCATGGCCTTACATCAATAGACTTGACGGCCTGGGAATAGGTAACAGGATCTTGTGTAGCTGAAATAGCAGCAACAAAGACCTTGTGAGGAGCAAACAAGTTATCAAGCAATATGTAAAGGGAAATGTCATAGGGTTTACCTGTTGTTGGGATTGAAATTACTACACTTGTACTGGAAGGAAGAGTGAGAGAATCAAGTTGAGATATGATCTTATTACATTCATAATTTTAAAGGTAGGAGGGAGGTATTCTATTTCTGATAGATTTTCGAAGAGGAAGGACAAGAGGATCAGAGAGTGTTAATAGGAAAAGAGTGATGTTTCTGGAAGAATATTATCAGAGGGGATAGAAGCTGGAGTTGAAGAACTTTCAGCAATAGTTGGTGTAGTAGAATCTGGTGGTAAAGAAATGTGAGGTGAATTGAACTCAATGTCTAAGCCAGAGATAGTAGAAAAGGAGTAAGAAAGATCATGTTCAACAGAAATAGAGGAAGAAACTGAGGTACATTGGAAAAGGTAAAATATCTTCATAAAAGACGACGTGTTTAGAAATGAAGGTAGTATGAGTGACAAGTTCATAAACCCTATACCCTTTGATTCCAAAGGGATATCCGATGAAGACACATTTGCGAGCCGTAGGGTCAAATTTAGATCCATCACGAGACAAGGTAGACACGTAGCATAGTGATCCAAACACTTTCAAATGATTATAGTGAGGAGCAATTTTGAATAAAATCTCGAAGGGAGTTTTATTGGAAAGAGTTGTGAAGAGCCTATTTATTAGATAGGCAGCAATGTGGGCACACTCCAGAAAATAAGTGGTAAGTGAGCTTGGAATCAAAGGGCTCTTGCAACATTTAACAAATGTTGATGTTTGCGCCTCACAATTTCATTTTGTTGAGGAGTTTCTACACACAATTTCTAGTGAATAACACCTTGAGCATTAAAGAATGAAGTAAAAACTCACTCCCATGATCTGTCCTCACTATCTTGATTTTGTAGCCAAATTGTCTTTCAATTAAGGCAAAGAAAGAAGGGATAACAATTTGTGTTTGACACTTAGATTGTAAGAGATATACCCAATTGACTCTACTGGAATCATCAACAATTGCCAAGAAAAATTGAGAACCATCAAGGGATGCAACTTTAAAAGGTCCCCAATTATCAAAGTGAATCAAGTCAAAACAAGCTTGTGTATTAGAAACATGCACAACAAAGGTCAACTTGTGTTGTTTTGCTAGTGGACAAATATCACAATGTGAAAAGCTCTGCGCATTTATTCAAGGTAAATAAGATTCAAAACCTGCAACTGAGTTAAATAGGGATGACCCAAATGGTCATGCCATAGCTTGGTGTTAGTGTTGATAATGGTGGAGACAAAATGAGAAGTGACAAATTGAACAAAATGTTTGGAAAAATGATAAAGACCATTTCTCTCCTCAGCAATCCCAATTGTCCTCCAACACTAATCCTAAATAAAGCAATAACCAAACAGTAGGATAAGAAAACAGTGGAGTGATACGAACGTCGTCAACCCGTGATGGAATCTGTATGAAACTCGATGCCAAGGATTGTTTGAATTCGACTCGGAATGAAACCGTGACTTTACGACGAACCAACGACGTAAACCATAGTAAGAACCACGACTCAACGATGAATGGACGATGAGAACCTAGATATTATGGACGTCACGCACAGATGCGACAATTTGGACGATAAGCTGAGAAGGTATCAAACGAATTTCCACTTGATTGAATCCTTGGGTTTCGAGAAACCGAAAAAGGAGTTTTTCTCTCTTCAGTTGATTAAAAGTTAATTACACTAGGGTTTTAAACGACCCTTTTATAGCAAAGGTTCAAAAGAGTGGAATTAAAACGCAAGGTTTAGAAATTCGGGGCCTGACAAGTGCTCGGGGCACGGCTAGGCCGTGCCAGCCTCTGCTCTCATGGACAAAAACAAAGCAGGCCAAGCACGGGGGTGTCTTCTGGCACGTCCTCCCGACATGGCCACATTGAGCGCGATCACGTTGGATCGAGCACATTCATTCCTATGAGCATGGTCAGGTCGTGTGCGAACATGCTTGGTCGAGCACCACCGTGCCTATGAGCACGATCAGGCCGTGTTGAGCGTTGTTAAGGCCATTCCCGCTTCATCTTCTGCTTGAACATTAAGGGCTCGAATCCAACTACGAACGAATTGCCATCCTTCAACCTCGGGCTCCCTTGAACACGAACGAGTCACCATATCTTGCACGAACCTGAACAAGGAGGATTGAGCCACCTTAGTACGTGACCTCATCATCAGACCAACAGGAATTCGGGCCGAGCTATCACCACCCACTTATGTACCGACCAGAACCGCGTCATGGAGGGACCTGATAAGAGGACTGTCAGAAACCAAGTTGAATGAGAAACTTGGTACATAGAGAACATTAGTCAATGTGAGGTACTCATTTAGCCTTACAGTACCAATATGGGAGACTTGAACAGAATTTCCATCAGGTAGCCTCACAAAAGTATTACTCACAGCAATCATACCAATGAAATAGCGAGGGATGGAAACCATATGCGTTGTTTCCCCTGAATCAAGTATCCAATCTATTGCAGAGGTAGAAATGTTATAACAAGGGTTACCTGAGAAATTGGCCATCAAGGAAGTCTCATGGATGGTGCTGCCGGAAGCTGTATCAGGTTCTGTAGCGCCAGTTACACCTGGAGTTCTGAAAATAGAGACTTGAAACATGGAGTGACTGTTGTCAGGTGTGCTTGGTTGTGGCTGAGATCGAATCAGCCAACAATTTCTCACTATCTTACTTAGAGAATGGAAGTTGTGGAATATCAGAAAAGGAGGTGCTCAGCTACCGTAGAATTGTAGAAACATGGTTGGCTGAATTGTCCAGGTTGATTTGGGTTCCCTGAATTCTTCCCTCTAGGTTTATAACCATGTGGGTATCCATGTAGTTTATAGCACTTATCCACCTTATGCCCAACAAAGGCACAATAGACATAGATCTATTCTTGCCAGAAGCTTGGCCCTGCCTACCAAGAAAATTATTGGAACAAGTTCTATTGCCACCATAGCTCTGTGGATGACCAAGACTTTGTGACTGGTTGAAATTCCTAGCCAAGAGTGCCATTGATTCAACATGTCAACTATGGGAGGACAAAGCTCTTTGCTTCTCATCTTGGAATACCAACGAAAATACCTTTGTGACAGAAGGCAGAGGATCTTGCAATAAAATCTAACTTCTGATACTAGCAAAAGTGTCATTTAGACCCATAAAAAATTTCATGACATACTCCTCTTCCATATACTCTCTCCGTAGTCTTGACACATCCACAACCACGAGAATTCTCAAAGGTACAGATAGGGAGAGGGCGATAATTCACCGGTTCATCCCAATTTCCTTTCAATTCATTATAATAGGCACTTACAGTGGACTGCCCTTGCACAAGAAAGGAGATCAACTGCCGCAACTCATAGATTCGAGGTCTATTTTTGTGAGAAAATCTTTTGTCATAAATCCTCTCAGGCATCTCTTGCATTCTTCATAAATCTGATGCTCCTACGATGTTCTAGTAAAATGGAATTCACAATCCAAGCTAGCACCATATCATTGCAACGTTGCCAAGCACCATGGGTAGGATCGTTGCGACTGGGTTTTGTTATAGTACCATCGACAAAACCTAATTTGTTTTTGGCCGAAAGAGCCATTCTCATAGCTTGACACCACGTCAGAAAGTTGTCAGAATCTAAAAGCTTCAGCACAAGCGGGCTAGACGTACTATCACCATGATGTCCAAAATGTGGCAAAGAAATCGGAGGATCAGAGATCATGTCGACCATGAAAGGATTCAGTTCTGCACTCCATGAGAAATTTGAGGGATCTGGGATTGAGGGATTGTTGACAGGATCCCTGTCTGAATTAGCTATGGAAGGTAGCTCTGAAACCATGATGAAATTTTCCGTCGAATTCTGAGGAAGATTGAGAAGATGAAGGTTGTTTTGTTGATGGAACTGAAAGAGAAATCGAGAGAGAGGACGAGAGAGAAAGTGAGCTGAATATTTTTTATTCAGTATCCCTCAATTGAGAAGTGTGTAGTACATTTATGACATGTATGAGTTCATGTATTTATAATGCTGATAGGTTAAATTTGATTAAGTTCTATAACTAACTATGATTATAACAAATTATTTACATCCACATAAAGCTAATTGTGATTCTAACAGATTATTTACAATCGCCCAAAAACTAACTATGATTCTAACAAATTATTAACAACTAATCTAGTTATTGAGTTTGTCTTAACTAACAATTAGCCAACTCAATAAGCCCACCTAGTGCTCATACATGACCATTGATGCAAATTTTTGTTTGCCTGATTTTGTTTTCCTGCATGTTTGGGTAGGAGTCTGCCTCCTATACATTTCTAGACTGGGATTCCCCTTTGGCACAGATTCTCCTACCAGTCTGGCAGCTGCAGTACAGTCAAAGCCTTCTCGCACCTCCAAGTGGGCGAGGGCTGCTAATGATTGGGTGATCTTACTTTGCATCTGGAGAAGATCAAGATCGTCGAATATTTGGAGATTGTGCCGTGTTTCAGAAGGTTTATCCGTTGATTATGGCTAAAGTCATCTCCTAGGTCACTTGTCAGTAATCTGTGCCCAAAGTTGATAAGAAGTTGTTATCTGTATGCAAAAGAAAATAGCTTAACAGTTATAGATCAGTTGAACGAAGCTCTGCCTGATATCATCATCCTTGATAATGGTTCGTTTCTCATGGTTCAACACTCACATTCACAGCAAACAAAAAGTAAGTGATTATGATCATTTCTTGTTATTCTCCTTTTTAGTTGGTAGTTGCCAAAGTTTCTAGTCATGTTCTGGCATTTCTCACATTCTTCAGAAGCAGGTCCAACCTTCATTTGAAACAATGCTCAAGATGCTGCAGGGTAGATCTCAAAATCCATGCTTGGACCCATCACCCTGGGAAGCAAAGGACGCAAACTATGATTTGCATGATGAAAGAGGACATGTTACAACAGTCCCTTTTATTGAACATTGTAGGAAGTTGGAGGAAGTAATCACCTACCACAGTGTTGAAAACAACTCCGAGGTTCTGCAGATTGGGCAGCTTAGAAGGAGTAAGTCTTTGGGGTTTGACCTGGACAAGGAGGGAGGGATCTCTGTGGAAAACAACGAGGAGGATTGTGCAGGTGAAGGGTTTTCTTATGATGGATCTCGTGATCACTGTGTAGCTGAGCTATCACCACCAGCTTTTGATAAAAAAGATCCAAGAGTAACCCCACTTAATCAGGAACAAGAGATTTCCATAACCGAGTCCCTTCAAATGGGTTCTGACCAGTCGACCGATGAATCCATCTTTTCTGTTAGTGATTCACCAGATCTAGGGAAGCTAGGGCTAGAGAAACATGATGCACCAATATATTTTGGGTCTGCTGGTGATTCTGGTAGCAGTACACCTCCTACTCCTGTGCTAGCAAGATCTTCTTCTATGCTTGATTTTCGCACTATTTCGCCCACTTCCCGAGGATGTGCTCCTGATCATAGATCCTTTGAAGACCTGCATCTCCTGGATGTTAAAATGAAAGGCATTTTAATTCATCATGGTAGTGCTCAAGGGCAGGGGGGGGATCCAGGCATGTATACCTCTGACGAGTACAGAAGGAAAACATTTGCTAGTGATGAATCTGGTTATTATGATTGTGGTAGTTCGAGCAAAGACTCGATTGTACCAGTCATCGAGGAAAATGTTCAAGAATCCTCATCTCACCATTGGGATCAGTTTCTAGGCAAGGATTTCAAGTCAGAGCGCGTCGAGGAGTGGGTCATTGATCTTCAAAATTGCGGCGCTGTTGAAGAGACGAATGAAACTCCTGCTCCCGATACTCGACTATGGAAAGGATCTGGAATGTTGGATGGTGTTGACTCTGCAAAACTGGAAGCTAAGAATAAGATAAACCCGGGCATGGAAGCAGCAAAAAGATGCATCTCTTTTCTAACTCCTACTGCCTCTACTGCTCAGCTTGCAAATCATGGCTTGGCCGTCATTCCATTTCTCAGTGCTTTTGTTAGCTTAAAGGTTCTTAATCTGGCAGGGAATTCCATAGGTTGGTTGGTATACAATCTCCCTCCCCATATTCATCTATTTTGGTCATCCTCATGCATGCGGGGTTTGGTTATCAATTTTTATCTGCCCTGGATTATTTTGTAGTGAGGATAACTGCTGGTGCTCTTCCTCGAGGATTACATATGCTGAACTTGTCAAAAAATAAAATTTCGACCATTGAATGTTTACGAGAACTTACACGACTTCGGCTATTGAACCTCAGCTACAACAAAATAGTCAGAATTGGACATGGTAAGTACACAGTCATACTTGGACATGCTTGTCTGTATTAATGTTAATCCATATGGAGATGGAGGTTATCTATTGGTAACTATATATGCTGCTGTTGATTTGACTTTTTTGAAGGCCTTGCATCTTGTTCTTCTCTGAAGGAATTATACTTGGCTGGAAACAAAATCAGTGAGGTCGAAGGTCTTCACCGCCTTCTAAAGCTGACCATTCTTGACTTGCGGTTCAACAAGATCTCAACCTCTAAAGGACTTGGCCAACTTGCTGCAAACTACAATTCCTTGCAAGCCATTAGCCTGGAAGGGAACCCAGCCCAGACGAATGTCGGAGATGAACAACTGAAGAAAGACTTGCTGGGTCTGCTTCCTCATCTTGCTTACTACAACCGGCAGCCAGCTGTCAGGAGCAGCAAGGATACTACTGGTGATAGGTCTGTTAGATTATTGGGCATGTCTTCTCATCAGCTTGACCGAAACACTCGATCTGATCAGAGGCCCTCGAGGAGGGGAAGCCATGGTGCCGGTGTAGCTGCTGCCAAGCAAAAGGCTCAGTTGGCAGACCCGCCAAGGCTATCCAGGGGCAGGCGTGGATTGCTGCCTCCAAGTGGAACTAAAACAGCCCACCATCAGCTAAGCTTGGCTTTGGGATCAAACTTCCGAGTTTGAGGTCTCCAAGTGTGGGTGGGATCTCTTGCTGCTCTTTAAGACCTGATTTCGCGTTCATGCTGTTCTTGGTTTGGCTACTGTCCATATTTCTTTTAGCTCCCACAGATCTTTTCATCTTTTCATCAGCAGAATGATAAGTTCTAGTGTTTCTCATTCTGGTTCTTTTGTTTTTCCCCTGCGTGCTTAGTGCTTGCTTACTCTCCAGAGATCATGCTTTTATCCCTAGCTATAATACTCTGGTGTTGCTTGAAATGTTGTGCTTTGGTTTCTTCTTATTGCATTCTGGTTTCTCTAGTGTCACTGTTGGACGTGATTTTCCTTCAATGTTGTGGTCCTTGGTGAGTGACTTATATAATTCTAATGAACTTGTATGATACTTGGACAAATAATCAGCTACCCTATTTACATATCTTAAAATAATAAAAAAATAATTAATATAATGGCATTCAAACTTATTAAGCATGGCTTTACATGCATGTCAAATTATGTATTACTTTTTAGCTAATTGCTAATCTCTTCCACCAATTATACACCCCTCCCACTTTTTTTTTTTTACTTTCCTATTCTACCTCTATTAATGAACCCTCCACTTTTTTAAAGATAACCTGATAGATAGTACTATTGTAAAGATTTTCAACAAATTAAAAAACAATATATTAAAAAAAAAAAAAGTTATCCTCGATAAAACATTCCTCAAAAAAAAAATTTTTTTAAATCCATATTTTAAAATTAGATCCTAACCTTTTGATTTGATCAATTTATCCTTTAAACTTTTCAATCTTTTTAAAACGTCTCCTACAGTTTAAATCCGTCCAAATCCGTCAAAAAATAATCTAAAAAAAATCAAAAAAATTATAAAAAATTTAAAATCTCTTTATATAACTTTTAACCCGACTTCAATCTCTGATCTCGGCCTATGATCCTAACCTGGACTTAATAATTTTTTTATAAGTTTTGAGAAAATGTAGTTGGAAATCGAGTGTCAGGGATTGGGGTTGGGATCGGGGGTCGAGTGTCGGTGATCCGGATTGTGGCCAAGGGTTGAGGGCTAGGATATAAGGTCGGGGTTGGGGTTATAGGTCGAGATCGAGGGTTGAGATTGGGGTTAAAGGTTATATAAGGAGACTTTTTTTTATATATAATTTTATAATTGTTATATAATTTTTTATAATTTTTTTAGATTATTTTTTGACGGATTTGGACGATGTTTTAAAAAATCTAGAAAGTTTGGAGGATAAATTGATCAAATCAAAAGATTAGAGTCTAATTTAAAAATAGGATTAAAGTATGAGATTTTTTTTTTTAATTTCCTCGAAATAACATTAACATTCACCTTCGACAATGGGGTAACCAGAACTCCTTTGCCGACATCAATGACGAATACCTAGAGATGTGAAACGGGTCTCGACGGCCAAATCACAACACATTATTCCTTATGGGTATGTCACAACAAGACATGTTATTTATCACTGAGTTGTATCGGGTTTCTTTCCTCAAGCACGAGGCTTGGCATAGCACAACCCGATAGGAATATAATCGTGTCTAGGCACGAGCTCGGCCCAACATGCTGACATGGCACGACCAGTTAATTACTTAACGAACCAATTTG
>JAOWBR010166054.1:0-11799 GCA_028571145.1 Dionaea muscipula
CTCAGACTCAACACTAAATTTAGCAACAAGTTGCTTCTTGCTTTTCCACGAAGCCATATTACCACTAACAAAAAAAGTTGTCATTGGTGGACTTCCGATCAGAGGGTGAGCCAATCCAATCTGCATCAGAGAAACTTTCAATGTGCCTGTGACCATGATCACTATAGAGAAGCCCTCGACTCGGATGTCCCTTGATATATTGGAGAATGTGCACAGCTGCTTTCCAATGAGGAACTCCGGGATCAAACATAAACTGAATAACTACGCTGGCTGAGGAAGCAATATCAGGACGCGTGATGACAAGATAATTCTGCTTGTCCACTAAGCGCATGTACCTATCTGGATCATTCAACACAACCCTTTCTGCAGGCAACAGTCTCAACCCAAGAAACATTGGGGTGTCATTTGGCTTACAACCAAGCATACATGGCAGTGTCTTGCAATAAATCCAAAGCATACTTGCAACGAGATACCTCAATCTTCAAAAAATATCTCAAAGACCAAAGGTCTTTGGTCAGGAAGTGGCTATGAAGGAATGTCTTTAACAAGGCTATCCCTGTGTTGTCACTGCCTGTGATGACAATATCATCAACATAAACAAGGAAGATACTCCTATAGAGCCTATAGAAAACAGAATGATCTTCTGTTGATCGCTATAGGCCAAACTCCAAAACCACAGAACTGAACCGTCAAAACCATGCTAAAGGGGATTGTCGAAACCCATACAAGGACTTCTTCAGACAGCAAACACGACCACACTCCCCCTGAGCAAAGAACTCAGGTTGTTGCTCCATATAGACCTCCTCAGTCAGATCCCCATGAAAAAAGCATTCTTTACATCTAGCTGATGCAAAGGCCAATGACAAGAGGCAACCATAGAAATCAGAAGACGAACAGATTGTCTTCAGCTCTTGCTGCCTTTACCTCTCAATTGTCCAATATAGAAATTCCTAACAATGTACAAGAGGCTTTGAGAGTTCCAAAGTGGAAGAAGCAGTACTTGAAGAGATGAGAGCTCTTGAGAAGAACAATACTTGGAGTGTTGAGGCATTACCAACTGGGAAGACTACTGTTGGTTGTAAATGGATTTTCATAGTGAAGTACAACTCTGATGGTTCAGTGAAAAGATACAAGGCTAGGTTGGTGGCTAAGAGATTCACCCAAACATATGGCATTGATTACTCTGAGACTTTTGCACCTGTTGCAAAATTGAAGAGAGTGAGAGTACTTTTATCAATGGCTGCTAATCTTGATTGGCCCTTGCAGCAACTAAATGTGAAGAATACATTTCTCAATGGTGAATTAGATGAAGAAGTGTACATGGACAGTCCACCAGGATTTGAGGAGAAATTTGGCTCAAGAGTGTGCAAGCTAAAAAAGTCCTTATATGGCCTCAAACAGTCGCCAAGAGCTTGGTTCGAGAAATTCACACAATCTGTTAAGAAACAAGGATATTCTCAAAGGCAAATTGACCATACCTTGTTTTTTAAGTTCTCTTCTGAAGGAAAGGTTGTTGTGCTAATAGTTTATGATGAAGATATTATTCTAACAGGCAATGATGTAATTGAGATGGAGAAACTAAAGAAGAACCTTGTATTACAGTTTGAGATCAAAGATTTAGGAGCGCAAAGATATTTCCTTGGCATAGAAGTTGCTCATTCAAGGAAAGGAATTGTCTCTCAACGAAAATAAATTCCTGATCTTTCGAAGGAAACCGGGATGAGTGGTTGCATACCGGCAGAGACTCCCATGATCCTAATGTGAAACTCTGGGAAAAGGGAAATGTCCCTGTTGATAGTGGTACATACCAGAGATTGGTTGGGAAATTAATTTATTTATCCCACACTCGATCGGATATCGCCTTCTCAATCAGTGTTGTTACTCAATTCATGCACGCACCTTATGAGGAACACCTTGAGGCGGTCTATCGATTTGAGATATTTGAAATCTACTCCTAGAAAAGGTCTCTTTTAAAAAAAAATAAAATAATAATCAAAGAAGTGTTGATGTATTTACTAATGCAGATTGGGCAGGTTCTGTGACTAACAAGAAATCTACCTCAGGGTACTGCACTTTTGTGTGGGGAAACTTGGTTACTTGGCGAAGCAAGAAGCAAAGTATTGTTGCCAGAAGTAGCGCAGAGGCTGAGTTTAGAGCAATGGCTGAAGGGATCTGTGAGGTATTATGGATATACCGAGTTCTCAAACTTAAGAAAATTGTGGAACTCCCTCTGAAGTTGTATTGTGATAGCAAGGCTGCAATAAGTATTGCACACAATCCTGTCCAGTATGATAGGACGAAACACATTGAGGTCGACCGACACTTCATCAAGGAAAAACTTGAAGCTGGAACCGTTTGCTTGCCATTTGTGCCTTCTAGTTGACTAAGGGGCTTGCAAGACCAAACTTTGAACATTTAATAAGCAAGTTGGACATGATTAATACCTATGCACCAGCTTGAGGGAGAGTGCAGAAAAGTTAGAAGATTTGATCTCATAGAATCAGGAAATTAGAATCAAGAAATTTCCTATTTAGCTGTTTCTTATTTAGTTGTTTCCTATTTAGAAGCCAGATCTTTTCTATTTAAGAACTGATATAACTTATGTCATCTATATACAAAAAACAGAGCGCCTTTCTCCCCTCTCTACTGTTACATATTTCTTTCACCAGGTTTTACTACAGAAGGCCATAATAGGCAGCTGCTCACGCATCTTTTCCACATTAAAACTGATTGGCAACAGAATATTAAACTCCTCAAACAGCTTCTTAAAAGAGGCAAAGTAATCACCCAACGATAAATCACCCTGATGAGGATGAAAAAGAGACTGAAAAATATCATATAAACGGTTCATATTATCATTGCCAGAATACAGAACAACTAGATAATCCCAAAGTCACAATGAGAAACTAAAGTAGAGACTCGCGGCTCCATGGAGTTAATCAATTAGTGTAGAGACAAGCATCATCTCTCGCCCACAACTTAGCCTTCAACGGCTCCTTAGCATCGCTTGGACTCTCCTCGGTAAGGTGATCCTCTATTTCCATACCCCAGATAGCAAATAAGACTATCTTCTTAGTTCTTCCAATGAAAATCATTTTCGCCATCTAAGCATTGATCAATAAGTTTAGTGGTGACGGGAACAACCTCAGACACACCTGTCTTGGACTCACTAATTTCCGAAGTACTTGCCATAACAAATAGCAAATAGAGAGTGTTACTGTTTCTCACACTTTCATTCATTCAAAAAAGGGTTTCTATATCAAAGATATATAGTCCTAGTCTATGGATCTATTCAAAATGGGCTTCACACAATGTGCCACAATCATAATACACTAGACTAAGACAATAAGCTCTAGTATTTATCACAACATTCCCCCTCAAGCTGAAGCATAGATATTGATCATGCCCAACTAGTTACAAAGAAATTTGACCCGGTTTCCTACTAGAGGTTTGGTAAGAATGTCCCCAAGTTGGTCTCTAGTCTTCACATGATTCAGTACGATATCGCCGTCTTATAGCTTTTCTCTTACAGAATGACGGTCCACTTCAAAATGTTTGCTACGTTCGTGAAACATCGGATTGGACGCAATATGTATGGCAGACTGACTATCACACCAAAGTTGGGTAGGTCGTGGAGCCGGATACTTCAACTCATCAAGTAGCTGGCAGAGGTATGTGGCGTCATTAGTGACATGGGCAAGGGCCCTATACACAAACTCCGCACTTGATCTGGTGACGACGAATTGCTTCTTAATTTTTCAGGAAACTAGATTTCCACTAACAAAAACACAATATCCGGTAGTGGACCTCCAATCTAATGGAGATCCTGCCCAATCTGCATAAGAGAATCCCTCTATGCGCCGGTGTCCATGGTCACTATAGAATAAGCCCTTGCTCGGATGCCCCTTAACATATCAGAGGATGTGGACTGCAGCCTCCCAATGAAGAGTTCGAGGGTCCGCCATAAATTGACTCACAACACTGACTGATAAGGCAATATCCGGTCGAGTGATGGAGAGGTAACTCAACTTGCCCACCAACCTTCTATACTGATCTGGCTCCTTATATGTATCACCTTCTTCAAGAACGAGTTTTACTCCAAGAAGCATTGGAGTATCGCTCGGCTTGGCATCTAGCATACCCATATCCTGTAGAAGGTCAAGTGCATACTTACACTGAGATAGAAAAATCTCACGTTTGCACCTAGCAACCTCAATACCCAAGAAGTACTTCAGTTGTCCCAGATCTTTGGTTTGGAATTGCCTCTGCAAGAAGACCTTGAGTAACATAATCCCTGTACTATCACTCCTGGTAATAACAATATCATCCACGTAGATAACTAGAAAGATGCATCCAGTACTTGAATGTCTATAAAAGACTGAGTGATCCTTTGCAGACCGCTGCATGCCAAACTCCATCACCACAGAACTGAACCGGCCAAATCATGCTCTGGGAGATTGTTTCAACCCATACAATGACTTTCTCAGCCGACACACATGATCCGATAACTCCCCTTGAGCAACAAAGCTGGGAAGTTACTCCACATAAACCTCCTCAAGAAGATCCTCATGAAGAAAGGCATTTTTCACATCAAGCTGATGCAGAGGCCACCCCGAGGAAGCAGCAAGAGAGATCAGAAGGCGAACATCAATCATCTTAGCAACAGGAGAAAAGGTGTCTGTATAATCAATGCCATAAACTTGAGCATAGTCTTTGGCAACCAACCGAGCTTTAAGGCGAGCAACAGAGCCATCAGGTTTGACCTTCACAACATAGACCCATTTACAGCCAATAACTTTCTTCCTGACAGGTAAAGAGACAAGGTCTCATGTATGATTGGCCTCTAAAGCCTGGAGTTCTTCAAACATGGCTTGTTGCCACCCAGGGGAAGAGAGAGCATCAGATAAGGACCGAGGAACAGAGTGAGAATCCAACCGTGAGATAAAAGCCTGCAAGGAAGAAGAGACACCAGCATAGAAGATATGGGCAGATGAAGGATAAGTAGCACAGCTGCGTTGGCTCTTGCGCAGGGCAATGGGAGCATCCAGATCAGAAGAAGTAAAGGGCAAAGGATCCGGAGACGAGGAATCAGGATAAGAGTCATCAGCAGAGGTCGACTCAGGCGCAGCTACGGGAGGAGAATCACCCACAATAGGAGGAGAACCATAAGAGATGACCGACCGAGGACCACGGGTATACACCTGTAGTGGTGGAGGAGGAGGAGGAGGCAGCGGGATAGTGGTAGATGGTGGAGAAGAACGGTACACTATCTCATAGACTAGACTCTCATCAATAGAAGGGGACGAAACAGAGGATGATAAGGTGGAGAAGGAGGTGGACTCGTCAAACACAACATCCGTCGAGATGCAAAAACGTCTCAACTCAGGGGAATAACATCGGTATCCCAAGATACATCGCAAGGACTTGGGATCAAGCTTGAGGTGAGGCCGAATATCACGAACGTAACAAGTACACCCAAAGACACGAAGAGGAAGAGGATGAAGGGAAGTATCAGGAAAGAGAACCTGATGAGGAATGTCACCCTTAAGGACTGAGGAACGCATACGATTAATCAGATATGTGGCGGTTAGGACTGTTTCACCCCAAAACATTTTAGGGACTTGTATTTGGAACATAAGAGCACGAGTAACCTCTAATAGATGATGATTCTTACGTTCGGCGACCCCATTTTGAGGTAGTGTATCCGAGCAAAAAGATTCATGGATGATCCCATGGGAGGTCATAAAGGAGGTGATCTGAGAGGAGGAGTACTCTCAAGCATTATCACTCTGGAAGGTAAGAATGGGCATGGAAAACTGTATGAAAATCTCAGTATGGAAAGCAGTAAAAATAGAGAACTCAGAACGGTCTTTCATTAAATATACTCATGACATTCTTGAATAATCATCCACATAAGAGACAAAATACCAAAAATCGAATTTAGATTCGACTGGACACGGTCCCCAAACATCAGAATGAACTAACTGAAATGGAGCAGAAGCTCATTTATGGACTCTAAACAGCTGTGGGACACGATGATGTTTGGCAAACTAACAGGACTCACAAAACAAATCAGACAAGGCATGGACCTCTGGACAAAGACGTTTGAGACTAGACAATGTCGGGTATCCGAGACGACAATGGAGCTTGTATGCAGCAGTAGAGATGCTTGGGCATACAAGGATGGGTGATTCCTCCTCAAGCATGTAGAGTCCTCTTAGCACGCGACGATCTCTACCAAAATTCCTCCTCATCGAAGGATTCTGAAACTCACAAAGATCACCACAAAAGATAACACAACAATGGTGAGTACGTATTAAGGAACTGACTAATAATAAATTAAACGAAATATCAGGTAAATATAAGACTGATGATAGTGTCAAAGTAAGAGTAAGAAGAGTGGTCCCAATCCCCTTGACCGAGATATAGGAGCCATTTGCAACCCGGACATCAGGATGGGAGGAACTGGGAGAATAATCACTCGGCATACCTAGAGACCCAGTCATATAATTAGAAGCTCCAGAGTCAATAATCCAATGTCGCGGCGAGGCAAAGATATAAACAGCGGACGAGGCTGAAGAAAGCATAGCGGCAGGAGGAACAAGACCACGATCTTCAGATGTAGGAGATAAAGCCATGGTGGTAGAATCCATGCTAGACGTTATATTAGCAGACCGGGAAGCCTGGGGTCTGCCATGTAGTTGCCAACATTGCTCTCTAGTATGGCTCTACACCTTGCAATTAGAGCAGGTGGGTCGAGTATCCAAGGAACCAACAGTAGTGGAGGAGGGTCGGCCATGAAGCTAGCAATAACGCTCAAGAGTATGACCAGGGACCTGACAGTTTGAATAGAAAGGGCGACTGCCTCCTTTTACACGACCATGGCCACGAGAAATAGTCAAACTCGCAAGAGCAGAGTTATCAATACCATCAGAAGAGGGACTAGATTGTGGTCGGATAGCTCGATTGGCCCTAGAGTAGGCCTCAGTCAAGGAAGTCTCCCGACTGGCTACAATCTGAGATCGAATGACATCATGCTCGGAACAAAGGCTACTAAGGAAAGCCATGATAAGCAGCTGCTCACGTTGCTCGGGCATCTTTGCCACATCAGCAGTAATTGGCATCAAAATATTAAACCCCTTAAACAACTTCTTAAAAGAAGCAAAATAATCACTCAATGCTAAGTCACCTTGATGAGAACGAAAAGGAGACTGGGAAACATCATATAAGCAGTTCACATTATCCTTGCCAGAATACAGAACTAAATAGTCCCAAAGTTCCTTGATTGTATCACAATGAGAGACTAAGATAGAAACTCAAGGCTCCATCGAGTTGATCAACTGAGTATAGAAACGGGCATTGTCTCTTACCCACAACTTAGCCTTCAATGGCTCCTTATCTGCATTAGGACTTTCTTCAGTGAGATGGCTCTCCATCTCCATACCCTGAATAACTAATATGATTAACTTCTTCCAATAAAAATAGTTTATACCATCCAAGCGCTAATCAATGAGCTTGGTGGTAACTGGAACAACTTCCGAAACAACCGTCTTGGACTCACTAATCTCTGACATGCTTGCCATAGCCACAAGCAGAAGAATAGATGATCTCACAATAATAGAAGTCCAAATACTATGATAACTACCATCAAGTAGCAAGAGAATACATCAATAAAGCTCCAAAGGAGAAAGCGGAAGAAGTTGCGCAGGAGAAGGCCAACGAACTAGCACAGATAAGCATGAAAGCTCTGGAAATACATATTCAGATAGGAAAGTGCAGAGGCAAGTGAAGAGAAAGTGGACCATCAGGTCAAGGAGAACATTCTGGCCAGGGAAGATGTCGTCGGTCCATGGCAGGTGGGCGGCTAGGGTTCCAGGCAAGGGAAGATGACGGCAGAAAGGTTGGGGAAGGCTAAAGTGGCTCTGATACCATGTTGACAAAATGAATTGAGTGGGAAAAAGCTTAAACCCCTAGAGAGGTTAGCCATTTATTATATATGTGGTTCCTTGGGCCATACAAAAAAGTATCATAATAAATCTAGCCCAATACTAAGACAACTAAAGCCCACTAAATAAAACACATTGTTCTCAACAAGGTCAAAAGTCACTACATCAAAGGAAGACCCACAAATATATATAGTCCTAATCTATGGGCCAAGACAAAATGGACCACACCATGGGCCACAATCATAATATACTAAGACTAAGACTAAGACTATCACAACAAGAAGCATTCTAGATTTGATTTTAGGTGATTTTAGGTTACATCAAATCTATTTATAGAGACCTATGTATTCCTATGCTTTCAGACTTAGATTATGAATTAATTATTCCGATTGATTTTGTTGGACACTAGTTCCACATCAGCTTCAGAATGCATTTTCCTTTCTAGTTTGTTAATTATTAGCAAAAGGTGAAAAGACTCCTTAGTACTTTAGAGGATAACGGGAGGACAAGCTGGAGACCGTAGAAATCACGCAGAGGTTGTATAAAAGTGTACCAAACATGTTTACTTGTGAAAGAAAGGAAAAATAACCTCAAGTAATGTCATAATCCACCTTAACTTCATTTAAGCTTAGAATTCCAGGAGCCACTTGCCACTTGAGCACATAGACAACATCTCTCTAGTTATATAACTTGCCCGTTTATTGACATGCAAGTTGCTTTGTTCAATCATTATACTTCTTACCTCATCTAACTTGTCTCCTCCTTTGACAAGAACTGAATAATAGACCTTCTCGGATTTTCCACCCACTTTCTCTTCTCTTTCATCAATGTATGCAACGCGAAGGGATGGATACCTGTGAAGATCTTTAATTACTACTCAAGAATCATAATGCAGGGAACATTCACTCTCATAAATATTGTACGCTGTTTATTAGCACAAGAAATCACTCACGTCAGCATGAGATTAAGAATGTTACTGGCACAACTCCTATCTCGTGCATCACTAGATTTTTTTTGAGCACCATACACTTGACAGGAAACAACATAAGTAAACTTCAGATCAGTAAGTGCTTGCGAATAATCAAAAATAGCTTTATTGTGGAGATCACTTCTGTCAATGGTCCGGTAACCTTCGAAGATAGCTGCATTAATAAACGATTCTTATTCAGACTGAGACAAAGTATGCAAAGAAACCGGCAAAAATATGAAGAAGAAAATGAATTACCAGAATCTCCAGCATACTCAAGGAAACATTGAAGATCTAGAGCGTGACGGTAGTACATCATCCCTCTAACTAGTACATATAAAACGGAATGGGTTAAGCAAACGGTTATACAAGAATAAACCCAGATAACAAATATGAAATTAGCACCTGTTCTAGAAAGAGTTTGTCCTCTGTATGATACCCAATGACGAATCAGCTCCATCCTATCTTTGCTAGCATATCCAAGTTTCAGATCGTTGATCCTTTCGAGGAAGTTGGTCCATTCATCTAGTTTATGGCCAGAAGTGACATTATAGGAACCCCGAAGAACGAGTTTTAGACAAGAACAAGATAGGCAGTATACTGACTCACCAGGATATATTTTCTCAAGATAGAACAGGATTGAAATGCCATCCTCATTATCTTCATTAAGCTCATCCCATGAATACAGGACATCTTCCTTGAAATATGGAGTAAGAACACTACATGAAGAGATAGAATAAAAGTCAGCAAGATGTGTCACTATCAACTTAGACCAAGAAGGATTGACCGATTAAGGACCATCACTCTGTTATTAGTATTGTTCTCTGCAATCATGCAGCACTGTTCTCTATCACCTTCTGAAGCATCATCCCTCCCGTCAACATTGAAGTGAAGCAACTCAAATGAGCATAGCCAGAGAAGGCATGATTTGATCCACCCCCCACACCCCATCATTGCGCCTGCTCCCACATAGCAACAGCCCGTGGGTGAGAAGTGATTGCTTGCTGATATTTTGCTTGTTTGGTGGATATTCTAAATCTCCAAGGGAAGAAGGGAAACTTTTTCAGTGTGTTTTGATGGTATTTTTCTATTAGTATTTCAGATCAGATACAGCAGTGTGATCCCCCGGACAATTTTGTCCTTCATACCAGGTAGTGAATCACAGTACCGAGCTCATTTTTTGAGAATTCCACAACTAATAATGTAGTTCTAATTGTTCTAAACTTGTTGGAAGACACGGTTTCTCTGCAAGCCTGTCGCATGGCATGTCTTCTTGCTTTCCATATGGAATCACTCCCTAGTTCAGTTAGAACACGTGTCACTGTTAAAAGCATCGAATTATTCATCCTACAATCCTACCTTTAGTAACATCTTCAGTCAAATCTTCTGCAATCCTTACTACAGCTGTTATCATGCCTAATCCTCCAATTATCATCTCAAAAGAATGGCTACTTCTAAGCACTTTAATGCAAGATAGTTAAGGATCATCTCCCTAGTAGCTTATTCATCAATTAAGGATTGTTATCTATTATCATGTGTTGTTATACATTGCTATATATATGGCTATATATTATTGTTGAATGTAACCCATCAAGGGTACTTTTGTCATTGTACTATCCCTCTATTTATATAAGATTTGTGGGTGTGTTAGGGTTTAACCTATATATTTTTACTTTCTCATTTGTGCTAACATGGTATCAGAGCATGGTTAGACACATCACCACCATCACAACCACCCACACCAACTCATCACCCCCATAGACGACTAGAGCCGTCAGCGACCTACCCACACCATCATCACCACTGACGAGCCATCAAAGGTATCTCAGACAGCCCGCCACAGAAACCCACCTTGCTTCGCCCTCAAACCACCGCCGCCGCAGTTCTTTTCCTAGATTTCCTCGCACTCACTTATTTTTTTCTTCAAACGGACCACCCAAGGACAACGAGCAGTCCCAGTCGCCCACTCCGTTTGAGCCGCTTCTCCATCCGGCCAGCCATACGCCTCCACCCGCCGCCTGAGCTTCCGCACGTGAGATCCACATGTCGTCCACTGGTTTCCTCCAGTTTTCTTCCGGTATTTTATGAGGCCATGTGGATATGCTCAGTCCATTATTCCTCCATTTTTCTTCTGGTACTCTCTCTTCCAGTTGAATCCAAATACACAAGCTTCTTTATCTCTCTATGGCAGCTACAGGCCTCCTTATTACTCTCTGGCAGCTGCTTTCAATGACCTTTGACTGTCCCTCAATGCCCTTTTCATGACTTTTTATTGTCGGTTTATCCACCAGAGTTATGTTTCTGATTTTGCTGCTATTTTAGCTTTCTTGTGAGAGCTCTCGTGTTCTTGATTTCTATTATTGTGGACGATGACTGAGCTAGTGATCCTAAGTGTGATAACTCACCCTTTTGGACCGAATTTTCATTTTCGGCTTAAAGATAATTTGGGTTATTTAAACTCTTGAATAACCCGAATTGGTCTAATGGTGGATGGTATGGATTGAGAATTCATTTGGACTTGGGCTCAAATCTTGAATGTTGGGTTTGGGGGTGTCCATTTAATTTTAGGGATGGATTTTGGATGGGTGAGATTACCCATATACCCTCATGGTGGTGGGATGAAATCCCTAGAATTGAAAACCCCAAGGCCCTTATTTTTTTCCCCTATTCTCTACTCCACCAGCCGACATCATCCTCTTCCTCTTTCCCCTTCATTTTCTTCTTCCTCCTTCACACTTCTCTCCTCTATTGAAGCCTCATCTTGGAGCTTGGAGCTTGGAGGGGTTCATTTTCGACATCAAGGAGCTTAGGAGAAGAAGATCCATCCTCCATTCAAGCCTTGGGATGCTCATCTCCATCAAAGGTGAGATTTTTAGTGTTTGATGG
>JAOWBR010166065.1:0-11798 GCA_028571145.1 Dionaea muscipula
TTAACCAGTCGGGCTAAGTAGGAGTTCTCGATGATTTAATAACCCGACTTAATTAAAAGCCGGTCGGGTTTTATAAAGTAACTCAACCAAGCTTAAAATCAAGACGGTTTATTAAAAACCAAGACGGGCTTTCACAGCTACCGAATAGCAATTAAACTCCTCGACCAAGGGAAAACATTGCAAAACCTTCTCCTCCTTCCCCTTGTCGGCCGACCAGAGAAGACGAAGAGGAAGAGGCCGCCGATAAAGCGGCGTCCAGCAACGTCAGCGACGGCGCAGCAGCGACAAACGTCCGAGGACAGCAGGAGTCTCTGCGGGTGGCGAACATCTAGAGAGGATCCAAGTGGTTGATCATCCACGATCGTGTGTACACGAGTGTTCGATCAACCGGGCCTTGGTGATTCTTTATTGTCGACGACAGCATGCAGAGAGCAGCGGCAGAGGCGACACTGATCCCAGCGTTGCGTGCAGCGGCAGCAGTAGCAGCGCATAAGAAGTAGCGCGAGCAGCCGCGTGAAAGCACCAGGCCGAGCAGTCGCGTCCAAGCCGCGACAGAGCAAGGAGTCGCGCAAGCGGCGCAGTAGCAGCGAGCAGCAGCATTCGTGCCCGCACGCGCAAGACGCACCACAAGCAGCCGCGCGTAAGAAGCAGAACGAGCAGTCGTGTGCAAGAGGCAGAAGCGCGAGCGTTCGCACGTCAGCAGCAACACGCGGCAGTCAATCGTCGGAGTTTTTCTCCGTGAGGTATCGACTTGTATATATTCGATATATGTATATGTATGAAAGATTAAATTTTTTATTGTCTATCCTACGTACCGGCGCAATCCTGTCACTTCTGCGGAGCCCCGTTCTCTCGGGTTTCCTTCACAATTCACCTCCTCTCTTGAGCTAGTTATCAAGACTAACACCGAGGATTATGAAGATTAATATAGGGGGACTATGAAGATGGCAGTTGATGAAATCAATTGGGCACATCCTTTAAGGTGGAGATTGTTGATCTTAATGCTTAAATCCATGTGAAGGTTGCCTTATTTTAGGCATCATTGGGCCAGCCTAAATGCCCATCTCTTCTCCATTGTTGGATGAGGTGAATCTCATGCTCTGTTGTCCTTACCTCTTTCTCAGCAGACAAAGACCCACATTTAGAGGCTCTTTTGAGAGCTCTCTGATAGGCGATTCATGGAGCCTTAAGAAACCCTAGCCACTCTCTCTTGCTCTCCATCGCCACTGCCTTTAGGCTGTCCCTTGGCGATGCTGTGCTTCTCCTCTAATCTTCTCGGTCACCGGTCACACGAGATCTGATTCTTATGTTTTCCTTCTACCTTCGATGATGCTATCCTGATGGTATTCAGATTTGGGGCTTTTGCCCGATGCTGGCTTTGACGCCTGCTCTCTCTCACGGTGATTTACTGATGATGACACATGGACTCGGGTGCATATGTGCACGGCTTCGGCTATGGTGATGGTTCGGTGTTGGTCTCGAGTTTGACCTCGTGGAGTTGCGTTTCTCCAGTCAAACCTCGCCTTGCCCGAGTGGGTTGATCCCTGAGATGATCAGCCATAGAGATCCATGGTTTCTTGCCTGTTCTTAGCTTGTTCCTTTCGTTGTTCTGCTGCGGCTTAATTCCTGCTACTGCCGTGTGGTTCTTGCTTGCTCTTGGCTTGACATGCTGCTGCTACCGTGCTTGATTGCTACTGATTTGATGCTGCAGTTGATGCTTACTGCTGTTCGGCTTGTTTATTAATTGGTGACCGAGGCTGGTTCTATGGCTCTTATGGCTATTGAGATGAGGAGAAGAGATTGAGAGGCTTGGGTTTATCCGAAGAAGGTGTAGCTTAGTTGTAGACTGAGCTCATGGTATAATCACTCCAATCCCTTTCCTTGTGTTGTGATTATTGTCTGATTTTGGTATTGTGACGTGTATAGACCATTCTGTATTCTTGAGTTTGATATAGACAAATTCTGTTTTAATGCCTTGCTCGTGTATTTGTGATATGTGGGAATTATATTCCTCTAATTTGTTTCTTTGCTTGATTGTAATCAGTAGTGTTGAGCTTGATGATTCCTGTCCATGTATTGTATTCAATCAGCTCATATTTGTGACTGATTCAGAGATTAATAAATGTCGGATTGTATTGATTACATTGTGAACCTATCTTGTGATTGAATTCTTGAATCGCTGTATTTGTGAGATCCAGGAATTGGGTTGTCAATACCCAACATCTGACTTAGTTGGGTACATTCAATTACGATTTCTTGTGCGATAATTTGCCACTGAGTAAGATAAAGAGCAGTTGAGACTTTTCAAGGGATAGAATTGTCGCAAATTGAGTTGACTAAACCACCGCTGTGGATGCAACCAAATACGGAGTGTCATTGGAGCTTGCAGTACCTCTCCGTCACCAGGCGGGATATATAATTTGTCGTTACTCTCACTCCCACTGGACCGCTAAGGTTGATGATCAGTCTTCCACCTCGTCCCTATGTCGTCTTCCTTGGTAGCAACTCCATCTCATAGTGCTCAAAGAAACGTGTGCGATTGCTCGATTATCCATGGAAGGTGAGCATTGGGCATTTACAGACTGCTTGCAAGACAATGTGGCTCCAAAATCTTCTTCATGAGCTTGGTTATCCCCTTCAGCAGCCCCCAATGACTCATCGTGACCATCTAAGCACCACACATCTCCACCTTAATCTGGTTCTTCATTCAAGAATGAAACACATTTAGATTGCTGTGCCATTTGTTTGGGATCTTGTGTCGAAAGGTCAGTTCAATGTGTGTCATGTGCACACCAATGATCAGTTTGTAGATCTTCTATCAAAGAATTTCACGGCACCACACTGCATACCTTCACTCCAAGATGCACAAAACCAACTAATACACCGAGCACTGCAACCACGGCTCCAGGATGAAAATGGAAAGTATTTGACATCACAGCAAAGCTAAAATACGAAGTTTTGTGTAGAAATTTCTGGATATAATTTTACACCTTCCTTTTGCATGTAAGTGTACAGTACAAATATGTAACTAAGTGATGAATCTGCAATGTTTGTTAGTCAATGTTCTGAATTGTTGCAAAAGCAACTTCCCCTGTAGATAAAATCATAGTGATCAAGGTCCTGCTGCAACAAACAACTGGCTATAGCAGGAACACAGCTAACTTGAGGCCGCTCACCAGGGGAGGCTTTTGCAAGCGCAACATCTAGCCCATCATAGCTTGCCGGCCAGAAAGCTGCAACAAGAAAGAAGCCAACATGGGAGCAGTTTGCTGCTGGGGTGGTTGAAGGGTAGACCAACCATCAAATTCCAGATATAAAAATATATCAAGCAACTACAAGCTGGCTGATCTGATGAAAAATAACTTGAAACAAGATAACGAACAACATGCAACTAATGTTCATGCAACAAGTTTCCATTCTAAAGAAGCTACAAAGGGATACTAAATATAGTAGTTCTCAACAAGGGCAAATAGGTGCCAACAAAGCCAACATTGGCAGAATCTGATGTGCAACATGTAAGGTACTAAAAGATTTTAACTTCAGATCCAAAACTTTCAGAACATTGTTCTCAAGAAGAAGCCCGAATCCTTTCCCAAAAAATTGCCAAACGGGAACCACTAAACAGCAACATATCTTCAGCATCCATGAACCATTAAACGGAGCTGCAAAAGAAACACAAGTTCCGGTTATCACAATCATATTAATGATGAAGATAAGGCTAAAATGACGATAGCACAACCAATTAGTTCTGCATTAATGTAATATTTATGAAATCAAAGACTAAAAGCAAAAAAACAAGCAGCTCCTAAACATCACATGCACACCAAGGTTAATCGGAGAAAACAAAGAATGATCAAACCCGGTACAAAATTTCATCTATGTTGCTGGGGTGGTATTGGGAGTTCTCTCTCTCTGTTCTAAAAATCCCCCCCGGGGCCATCTAGGCCCCGCCTAGGCGCTAGATCCCCCTGTGAGATATAAAAAATTGTATGTATCTTTAAAATAAATAAATAAATATATAAATATATATATATATATAATGTCATATATTAATATTTTTATCTTCATTATTTTTACTTGTTCTTATTGTTATTGCACATTTAAGCTTTTTGGATTATATTTTTTTTTTTTGTTCTATTTAGTCAGGTTTTAAAGAACAGGAGGAAAAATATTATTAAAAAGATAAAAAAATCGCCTAATCTCTAGGCCCGATTAATCCTTCTACACGCTAAGCCCCCCTCGACCGCCCGACTAGCACCTAGCGCTTTTTAGAACCTTAGTCTAACTCCGTCAAGGACACAGAGAACCCAACTTCATACGTTTAATTTTTTTCCAAGCTACTTGTTTCACTACATAACAGTGTTTCATTAACCCATTATCTGATCACAGTGGGTAATGGGATCATATGTTGTCCTATGCATATACTTATTATACCAGTAAATGACACTCATGGTCCATAATGGTCAATCAGGAATCACTAGTAAAAGATGCAGTTTCCCAAATACGAAGTATGAATAGAAAGCGCCAGACAGATTTTGACAAAGCCAGGCTTCCAGAAGCAGAAATGGAAAGGATAAGATACATGAATTACTTGTTCATAAAACTTGGCACAGCTCAGCAACTGGTCACATCCTAGCATGGACACGGTTCTCTCCTCTTCAAAAAACTTGAAGTTATCAGTTCTCATACTTCTCAACACATAGCACCACCCATGATGTGGTTGTAAAGATGGACATTTATAATACAAAGGATCACCTTTTTTGAATTCCCCTACTACTAACGACTGAGATTAAATCTCACAAACACAACTCAAGACTGAAATTAAATCTCACTAAAGTTAAATATCAAATTATCTACTATTCATTTCATTATCCACCTACTACTCACTACACACTACCCACATCCAATCTCAGTCACTCATTCACACCCAATACGACTCAGATTTGTCGTCAATATTATTGTTATAAATGCATTTGTAATTTTAACTGATTCAAGAAAGTGGAATGTTCATCGTGCTGAAGACATAAACTACTCCTAATAACATACAAATATACTTGCCAACCTATGTAATAGCCTTCTTTGAAGGAATATACTGGAGGGAAATGATTTACCAAGTTTCTATCTTCCATCTTTCACATGATTTAGGAGTTGACTATCATAGTTATAAAATGCAATGGGCATATCCAAATTCAAACAGGAAACTACAAAATAGAGCCAAGATGAAGTATATACCAGGAAGATCTTTATGGAGACCCAGATGGACCAGTATCGTTCCTTCTTGGGCTATGTAACTTGCTGGGATGGAAGTCCATTTCAGCCTGTGCACTTGAACCATTCATCCCTGGAGTCAGAGACCTACTTTTTGACCTATAATCCCTCTTACGAGAATGATCCCTCAGACTAGGTGACCTCCTTGTTGACATTCTTTTCTTCTCGCTGGGAGGGGAACTCTTGGACGGACGATATTCTCTTTCATCACAAGGAGATGCCTCCCTTGAACTGGAAGATTTCTTAGAAGACCTGTAGCCATCACCACCCAGGGAGGTCTCTCTTGGACTCTCAGATCCTTTCCTTGTCCTCTTTCCCCTCTTGTCACGAGGAGAAATATCCCTTGGACTGTCTTCCCTATTTGATCTGTATTCTCTTTCACTACGAGACGATGACCGGGAAATAGATCTAGAAGATGATAGACAGAACAGTAAAAGAAATAAGACATTGGAAGACAAACTCCAGCTAGTCATCTGACTTGTATGTGAATTAAATAGAAGGTCAAGAATAGATATATAATCCTCACTATTCAACATGAGTGAGGAGCCAATGTAATGAAACACTTTAGCTTCAGACAAAATCGGATTATACATAATAAGCTGCATATAGTAATTGATATGAGACACCATATACAATGACAAATGCCATTTTGGATCCTGAACAGGAATTCTATACAAAGATAGCATGCCTTTACCTGCACCTTTCAGAAACCTCTGGACAAAAACATGAAACTTTGATCCAAACTTTGTATGAGTTAAGCTCTACTAGGTGTACTTGTTGATCAGCATCCAATAACGTCACAGCTCTTGTTTGCCAACTTTCTAAAACCTCAAACTATCTTTTCTTGGGCAATCTCATCAAACTTTAGCAGTAAAAACTTTTGAATGCCTTTCCTTCTCTGAAGATGATTTCTTTCTTTGGCCAACTATAAGCTTTAATTCTTTCTTAACTGGATAGTATGCAAAACCAAGACAACAAAATGTAATAATGTGGATAAGATGAAGAAAATTGTTCTTCTGTATACAATGAAAGGGAAGCACTAGCATAGCAAGCAATAGAAGACACCAAAAATTCAACAGGACAATAGATATCTAAGGAAATATTTCTGGACAACATCAGAGCCATATCAAAAACCATCCAACCAAAGAAAGAGCAAGCAAAAAAGTAAGATCAACTAATAACTAAAAATCTAATGAGGTGTTAACAAAACAAAAGGAGAAGCTCAAACACATAAAATATTCATTCAACAATATAACAAGGACCCGTATAACATCATTTAACAATTGGTGTTTGGAATACTGAGATTCCACATGCACAGGACTCTCAGCCAGCTTCTCACTAGTTAAATATCATATAACAAGCACAAACATCTAGAACATTTGCAAAGTATGAAATGACACCTCCTATCAGCCACAGATTCAAGTCTCATAACAATTCTAACAATAATAAGGCAGCCTATCATTACTCAACCTAAGAATTTCATGAATACGCTGCAAGGAATTGCACGTGCATTGGGATGCTCCCTTCATGATTATAAATGATTATACCATATAAGATCACATTTCAAGAACAAAACAACCATAATCGAAGCACACTACTATAAAAACTCAGCTCAACAAACACAATATTATGGAATGTCATGTCTGAGGCAACCTTTTCACTCATCCCTCCAACTACTTTTCTTTCTGTTCAACCAATTTGGAGATTTTCTCAAGAACATGCACAGGTACCCTAAAACCTGTTCCTTGCAGAATAGGCATGAACATCTCCCAGAGCAAGCTGCTCAAGAATTGGCCAAGCCACTAGCTTCCAACAGATTAACTGTGATACCCTTATAAGAAAATAGAGAAAATAATCCTTTGCATTATAATATGTGTATTTTGGCAGGCATTTCTTGGTCCAAGTCAATTAATCATCCCAAGAGGCATTCTTGTTGATTAGACAATTCAACAGATAGATGCACTCCAGAGATCAAGCCATCCACGGAGACGGGCCAAAGAAGAGAAATGTTGGAGAGGAAAAAGGAAAGAGAGAACCAAATTGCATGGTACTAGCAACAGTCAAGTGACTCAACTCAACAATAATGACACAACAAATAGCAGCGAAAAATTTACAGCACACACCTGGAGTAACGTCTGGCTAGAGAAGGAGATCTGGTGTAGGCTGTGAGAAACAAAACAAAAAAAAAAGTAACTTAGCAGGAAGTAAAATGATATGAAATCATTCCATGCTAATTGTCACCCTCAAATATAAGGACATAGTTACTAGTTTGAACTAACAGCGATTCCGACGTCTTGGAGACCTTGATGAATTTTTCCTCTTAGAAGCTCCTCCATATCTACTACTGAACAAAAAAGCAAGAGCAATAGTATGAAGTCACCACACACTTTTCAAATGGTTTATGAGATAAACTGTGCAACTTAAAACAGCAAACGAAACCAACTGCTATATACCTAATGCGTGTATTCAGGCGCATTTCGTGAGGAGTTTTTCGATTCTCCTCTGCAAAAACTATTCTGATCTCCCGCCCACCGATTACTGTGTGATTCAGACGTTCCTTTGCTTCAGCAGCATCTTCTGGGTGACGGAACTTCACAAATCCAAAACCACGTGGCTCCCTGTTTGGCATCAAGACCCAAATTTAGACACGAAAAGGGGGAAAAAAAAAACAATCACATGTGAATTGCCTCAAGATTCTGTTTCACTGCTTGCATAACCTTAAATTTCCTAATCAATGGCAGGTCATGGAAAAAGTAAAGCCAAGAAATTTATTACTAAACCAATGTTGCAATGGGGCCATAAAGCCAGTGCAAACTCTTGCACAAAAATATGAAGTATTAGACTCAGAAAGAGCTATGTCCACAATAAGAAATGAATGCATCCATATCCTAACCAGAGAAAAATGGACTGAAATTGTAAGCACAAATTAGGGAAACCAATTACGACAGTTTAGCATAGAAAATGCAAACAATGAACTCATCACTACAATGATCTGAATGTGAAACGCATACCCTGTATAGTAGTTCCTAGGCAAATACACATCTTTAACAGGACCAAATCGCTCAAATGGTACTCTGAGATCCTCTGGCCTGCAAAAATTAAGGTAGTTGTTTGTAGTAAAGTATATCACTAACGGAAAAGAAAAGAAGCTAACATCTGTTAAGGTCCACAGCAATTAAGAGTCAGCAAGCCAAACCAAACCCAAGATTGGACTGTGGAGCCAATCTCAATTGTTCTAAAGGGCAAAGTACCCAATGATTGAACGTTCAATTTATCAACCAAGCAGGTCTAGCTGGCATGAGGCCTACATTACCATGCAGAAACTTCAAAGCAGAGAATCTATTCAGGATAAGGAAACAACTAGCAGTAATGCACATGCAGCTCATCATCTTTCATTATCCACTTCAAAGTTCATATATCTTCTAATCCGTAACAAATACCATTGTTGGACAAGCAACTGATCCTCGAAGAACATCAGACCAATCACAGATCTAGAAATCTGAAGTACAATGGTATTTGTATTACGAATTAACACACCCACCATTGCAATACAAATGTAAGCTTTTCAATGAGGAAGGGCTACTGACCTAATCAAACAGGTCAATATAAACAGTGAACCAGGGAAAGAGATAAAACAAATCACTTCCCAATGTCTCTTTTCTCCTTGACTTTCTTCACATGAAATCAAGTGCAATGATGCCTTCCGGGCATTGGAGCATGACAACTAAAATAGTTGCTTACATATAAATCTATTACTTCAAAGCCTCTTGCAAGTTGAAGCTTTGTTTACATGATGCTATCACTTCAGCAATTAGGAGTCCTTAAAAAACAATTAAAATAGTTGCCAGTTTATTAACCCATCAAGACTCAAGGCCTCGGCGTGGTTAACACACCCCTCCCCCCCCCCCCCCAACATGACCTGAAACTCGGTTCTCCAATTATATTTGCAATGCTTCATATGACAATGAAACCTAGTACCGCAACCACCAGGTGATATTATCTTGAGCAAACTTACATTCAGCTCGAAGTATGGAAAAAGTCATCATCCACTTCTACCATTTCGAGGAAACATCGGAAGCCCGTGTTAAAGATGTGGAAGAATGCCTTCAAAACTGTAATAACTAAAGATGTGGAAGAATGTCTTCAAAACCATGTAAATCTGGTGGTGTTCCTATTCCTGTTTCTTGTTGTACTGCATCCAATTTTCTTTTAGGTCTCATTTGATTCGGAGATAAGAAGTCGGATTATACTATTAAGCCACCTCGTATAACTAAAGTGTGTGTTTGATTGATTTTTATTACATTGGATTATTAATCCCCCCATCCCTCTTATCCTACAAAATCATTGGATAAATAATACCACCCTTTCTTAGGTATTAGTTATCCCACCTAATAAAATACCTCATTTTACCCTTGTCTCATGACTTATTTAATTTTTTTATTTGGTTGAGTTGTAGATTATGAATTGTCACTTTGGTCTTATATAGGGGTATTTTTGTCTAAAAAAATATAATCCTACGTTTAATCCAAGATAATCAAACAACTCCTTGATTGGATTAATAGTGAGACATTTGATTCTTTCCTTCACAATCCTTCTTTTTATCCGGAGTATTATCTATCCAATCCAATTTAATCCTGTAATCAAACATGGCCTAAAAGAATATAAAAAAACAGTTTTGGATAATGCTGATATTAGGCACCGAGTATACAAATGTTAGCTCATCGTTTGCTATATTCCCTGTTCGAATAATCTATCAAACTATTCCCTTTTGGAATGCGCAAAATTATGTCCGGTTTTCGAAATGATATCTGGCTTAGTAGAATACTTGTGTGCTTCTTTAACATAAGAAGTAGAGCAATGTGTTGATAGGGAGTTCAATATGGTTTTCCTTAAACAAAGAGTGTTGCCACAGGGGACTAACTTTTGTATTGGGAGGATTAATTACCTTTGAATATTCATCTTCCCCGGTCTCTGTGTTCCTCATTGTTTTCTATATTTCTAATTGATTTCTTTGATTTCCTAATTCATTTCATCACCCCTTCTCCTCGATTATTTTACATCCTTGTGTTGATTTCTTGCAACTTATTGGCTTGCTATTACTTGGGAGGGATTGTTCCGCATGTATTTGCTTGTCTGTAATTATCTTATATACGACATCTTTTTTCTCTGGGGCTCATGCATTGTCGTCATTATTTACATTTTTCTTTCATGTATTACTATTTTTATTATTATATTATATATAAAGTTATTTTTTGTTCTACCCTAATCTGTCTGATTAGTTTAGAACAGTACGTGTTAGGTACCCGACAACCAACACATTATATTTATCGGATCTCACATGCACGTGTCTTTTTGGACACGTGCGACCGACCCCACCTAGTGGGAATAGGTCATGATGATGATGATGATGATGATGATATCTTTTTTCTTTGATTTCATATTCCTTGTCTCTGCGTAGTCATTAGACATCTTCATCCTCCTATAGACTTGTCCCCTCCTCTAAAGGTGGAAGCAGTGACCTTTACTGTTAATGATGTTGATTAAATATAATCATCTCGAACCCATGTGATTTGGATGAGCTGTTTTTATGTAACGTTTGGCAATCAAGTTCACCTCTTTGTTTATTTCTTTCTGTAGCATTCCAAATGAAATGATTACATTAAGGCAATATGTAGGAAAGAAACAAATTCCAAACACAAAACCATGCAAATTAATCCCTGGTGTAAAAGAATGGTCCAATCCCTCCGATAGGGGATGTAGTTAGAAATAGAGAAGACCGGTGACATGCCCATGAATCCTAGACTAATCCTTGCATTCAAGGAGTCTCTCATTCTGCTTGGAGTAGGAAAATGTAGGAACCTCTTTACACTGAACTAACTAGGGATGACAATCCCCGTCCCTGAACCTCGAATCCAGTATATCTCCCCGTCTTTTTTTTTTTTTTGGCCTTCCACATCCTTGTTTCCCTGTTCATTCAAAAGCCTCCAAGGCAACTTCTAGTCCACCATCCTCTTGCACCTCTGCAACCATTGTCTGTCACATGCCTCCACTTTTACCTCCTTTAACTCTCCCTCTTCACCTTTGGTTTGGGGTCCCTGCAGGGTTGGGTTCAGATCAGGGGTCCGTGGGGTTCATGCACATCACCCCGTTACCGTCCTCATATTTTTTTTTTCTCCGTCCTCGTTCGTGGCGGGTGTGGGGTGGATCCCCGTGGGGTGGAGTATTGTTGCCATCCCCTGGAACTGTCAAGCTCCTGCCTTCACTGCTGGTTCTCCTTGATGGAAACTACTAAAGGTGATTCTTCTTAAGCTGGGGATAGCTGATTGATGAGCTGTGCCTGTGCCCATGCCCAAACACTGCTTGGGATATCCACTCTATAGAGAGTAGCAGCTTCCTTATGGATAATTCAGTTGATACGGAGGTCGAGTTTTACGAATTCCATGGATGATGGCGGGTCTTAAAAGCTTGAAATTTTACAAGTATAAACATTTTGGTATATGAAAAGCCAAAGAGGATAAATTCTCCAAGAA
>JAOWBR010166076.1:0-20930 GCA_028571145.1 Dionaea muscipula
GATTGAAATTGTCTCAGTTTCTAAGTTGCACGTTTCCTTCTCTACCACGTACCTACTAACGTAATTGTTAGAATTTGGATTGAAATCTTCGTACAGAATTCTAGATTTGTGGCACACTTTTTTTAACATTTAAATTTACAATGTTTTGCTAAAAAAATTGTTGTATTATTACAGTGTGACTTGGTCTTAAAAAGTTCTAGTTATCACTAAATATTTTTGGAATTTGTGCAGTCCAACATTGATCTATTGGCTTCAGAACAGTTACAAAAGGTGTTTACTAAGGTGGTGGTGTTTTTATGGACCTTCTGCAACCTTGATTGAAATTGTCGCAGTTTCTGAGTTGCACGTTTCCTTCTCTACCACGTAGCTGCTACTGTAATTATTAGGATTTGGATTGATATCCTCATACAGAATTCTAGATTTGTGGCACACTCTTTTTAACATTTAAATTTACAATGTTTTGCTAAAAAAATTGCTCTATTATTACAGTATGACTTAGTCTTGAAAAGTTCTAGTTATCACTAAATATTTTTGGAATTTGTGCAGTCCAGCATTGATCTATTTGCTTCAGGACCTAGTTCATCTGCTGCTGCTTCTTCAACAGTTGACTAGATGTACAAAAATTAGATGTACACAAAAATTAGATGAGCAAATCAAAAATTAGATGTACACACTACTTATAAGAATATTTTAAATGGAAGACTAGTTTGATAAATATTTTTATTTTGAAGGCTAGTGACAAAAAAACTGATACCGTTTTTATATTTTTTTGGTTAAACGGTATTCTAGACATTTATTATTGATATTTTAATGAAATATTCTTCAAAATAAGTGGTAATTATTAAATTAAATATAAGTTGGTGACGATTTTATGTTAACTTCATAAAATTGATGGTGACTTTCTAAAGTTTTTACCGATGATAGTGATATTATACAAATGGATAAAGTTGGTGTTGTATTTTGTATTATTACCCTATCATATATCACCATTTTGTAACAATGCATGAAGTTCATAAATTAAACTTCAACTAAAAACGGTAAGTTCCCACTTTAAAAATTGTAATATTGTTACACAAACTCTGTCAATCTTGACTAGTCGAGTATATTGTAAACCAGCGTTACAACTATTCTCAAGAAATGATACAGTCAAATACCATTGCATCTTGAACAACAAAGGAACAGTAGAGTAAATCAGCATCAGATACGCTCAGATGAGCAGAAAGAATATGAACTGGAAATCAGAAACCAGGAAAGTTTGAGAACAAATTATTTCTGGAAGCCACCAAACTGATACTGTTGGCTACTGAAGTTTGAGAAGATGTCATCTGTAGCAGTTGATGTCGACGAAGGCGGACCAGTTCTGACTCCGGCAGATCCAGAACCCATGGCTCTGCCCATGTAATAAGTTGCTTGGACCCCCTTCTGTTTTTCACCTGATCCATCGGTTAGTCCACCCACAACTCCCACATCAGCCAGAGACACCTTTGTGGCTGCACAAAGTTGTCGAAACTTACACACGAACTCAAGACAGAATAGACTTTTGTAGATTAATTCACCGAAAATGACATCTCATGCATTGAATACTAGCCCACCAAAAGACATTATGAAAAAAGACAAGTATGACGAGTTCTACTGTTTTCCAGCTGTTCAATATAAAAAAAACACATTTGAAATACCATGTCCAGGAATAAGGAACAGAATCGATTTCCACGGAGCACACAAACACCGACGAACTAAAACAATGGCCTATAGAGAGAGAGAGAGAGAAGTGATATGGAAAAAACAACTTACGGGCAGATATATTAAGATCAATCAGTCCACGACTTAGTGAATCTGCCCAAACTCCAGATTTCACTTGAAAAGTATCTTTCTTATGAGGTCTGGTGGATTCTGACACTGATTTTCTATTGACGCCAACATTGGCAGGATTTTGGGTAGGTTCAGAAGATGATGAATTCATGTCAGAGGTGAAAGAACCAAATAACTCAGACCCATCAAATTTGTTTATTGGAACAGCAGCGAATGGATCCACAGCGTTAAAATTTGACGACGTGGAATCTGCAGAAGGCTGCACATCTGCTGTAGGGAATGCAAAAAAGTCAACTGTTGAAGAAGCTGCAGCAGATGAACCAGGTCCTGAAGCAAATAGATCAATGCTGGGCTGCACAAATTCCAAAAATATTTAGTGATAACTAGAACTTTTCAAGACTAAGTCACACTGTAATAATAGAGCAATTTTTTTAGCAAAACATTGTAAATTTAAATGTTAAAAAAAAGTGTGCCACAAATCTAGAATTCTGTACGAGGATATCAATCCAAATCCTAACAATTACAGTAGCAGCTACATGACAGAGAAGGAAACGTGCAACTCAGAAACTGAGACAATTTCAATCATGATTGTAGAAGGTCCATAAAAACACCAGCACCTTAGTAAACGACTTTTGTAACTGTTGTGAGTTATTTAGGATTTTGGAATCAATCTTTTTACATTCTAACTTTTTAGAATTTATCTTTTATAAAGTTTATCATTTTAAACCTTATAAATATAATACATAGCCTCTCTTAGAGACTAGGACATCTCATTATTTTCATATCCCTTTCATGTATGTATATCAGAACCACCAAGAAAACCCTAATCCTCAAATATCTTTTTTTTCATCATCATCGCCACCACAAAACCCTACTCCATAGCCATATCTAGGGCCAGAAATCCATAAAAGACGATGAATCTTCATCATTTGACCAAACGAGGTTATAGAACACGCCACGTCGTGGACTGATTGATCTTCATATAGAACCACCAAGAAAACCCTGCCGCTCGTGCATATTTGACCTCTTTGATTGAGTTTTTTCTTGTTCCATACCTAAATCCTATTCAACTTCTTCGCCGTTGATATGGTGATGGTTTTCCTGTGTAAGTTTATCTGTTTTCTTGTTGGTTCTCTCGTTATCTACCTCGGTATTTAGGTTATTGGTTTGCGTTTAGTAAGTA
The DNA here is from genome assembly GCA_028571145.1 of Dionaea muscipula. Lineage (NCBI taxonomy): Eukaryota > Viridiplantae > Streptophyta > Magnoliopsida > Caryophyllales > Droseraceae > Dionaea > Dionaea muscipula. The sequence continues at coordinate 2,993 of JAOWBR010166076.1, forward strand.
TCTGATCGTGTTTTTCTTTCATCAGTTTTGATGGGATTGGTGTGTTACTATTTATGAATCTATATAGCTATCGAGCCTAGTTCTACTTTCTCGGACATTATTCCACCACCACCAAACTTACCGACATAAATTCAAATGGTAATAATTATTTTCAATAGTGTAAGTTGACTAATGTCTATTGATGGGATGGAACTAGATAAATATTTGGGTGGGCATGGTTTTAATGTTGAGAAGACTCCTAATAGGGGCCAAGGCATGGGCTGCAGTAGATGCTCGTTTGTATACACGTATGATTAATTCTATAGATCACTGTTTTAAATGACGCTCCTTGGCAGCGCCTAGGCGGTGCCTTGGCACTTGGCAGTGCCTCGACGCCACGTCCAACCACTAGTTTTTTCTTGGCATCTTGGTGGATTGTGGTGCTCCTCGACGCTCCTCGGTGGTCCTCGACGGTCCTTGGTGGTGAAGAATGGCGGATTAAGACGGCAAAGATTTTTTTTTTCAAGAAATTCGACCCAACCTTAAACAAAACAAACAAAACCTTAAAACTTAATTACCCAAAATTAAAAAGCCCAATCTAAAATTAAAAACTCAAACCAACCCTAAACTCAATTACCTAAATAAAAAAAATTAAACAAAACCTAAAAATGCCGAGAAGCTTGGCGCCGCATAGGCAGCGCCTAGGCAACCTTGGCGCTTGACGATTGCTCGACGCCATGCCACCGTTGAGCGCTATTTAGAACATTGCTATAGATCCCTGCGTAGTTGATCTTGTAGCTCATTATGATACGGTGAAACAACAGTAAGAATATATGGTTCTCTTGTATGTGGGGAAGGATGACATGAATCGGATCTATGATGTTTTTCAATTCTTCTTTCGTCCCTAAAAGGGCGGTGCTACACTCGGTGACTATTTTGCGTCTTTTGAAAAGATGTATGAGGAGTATAATGTGTAACAAAATGAACGCTCTATTCATCATCATTATCATCATCATCAAGGCCATTTTTCACTAGATGGGATCGGCCACATGTATCTATGCCTTCCAATCTATTTGATATAAAACATTTGTTATGATAAATTACATGTCAGGTTCATACGATTTGCTTCGTCCCAAGTCTTTTTCGATCGACCCCTATTCATCCTGTCTTCCAACACAATAAATTTCAATCTCCTAACAGGCGTATCCAGAGATCTTCACCATAGGTGACCCGCCCAACACAGATGTCCTTCTCTCATCATATCAACAATCGATGCCACCTCAATTTGTTTATAGATCTCCTCATTTTTTATTCTCTCCCTAAGCGTAACACCGCACACATCCACCTGAGCATACGTATTTTTGCTATCGCCACTCTCTACGTGTGGATCTTCTTGATCGACGAGCACACTGTCCCGTACAACAGGGTGAGTCTAATCGCAATCTGATAAAATTTACCTTCCAACTTTAAAGGTATTTTCCTGTCACACAAAACACTTGAGGCGGTCCTTCAATTCTACCAACCCGCATTAATCTCGTGTGCCACATCCTCATCAATCTCTTCATTAACCTCTAATGCACACCAATGGTAACCAGAGAGTCAAGAAGTGAGCCCTCTTGCTATCCTGACACAAGTCATCATCTCTGCATAATATCCTTAATCACATCAATATATTTCTTATTCACTATTTTCTTCTTCAACACCCACCAAACCACTGTTCTCGACACCCTATCGTACGCCATCTCAAGGTCAATGAAGACCAAGTGAAAATCTGTTCTCCCCTCTAAACTTGGTCACCATACTACACATAAAGTGAATGACCTTCATAGTAAAGCACCCTGGCATTAATCCAAACTGATTTCGGCGACTCTAATTACCATTCTCAGCCTCTGCTCAATAACTTTATAGTGTGCATAAGTTTAACTCCTCGATAGTTAGTACACTCCTGCACATCCTCCTTATTTTTATAGAACGACAAAATTATACTCTTTTACCAAGCATCTAGCATCTTCCTTACGAAAATCTTATTAAACAACCCACAAAACCATACCATTCCAATCTATCCCAAGGTCTTCCAAACTTCAATCGGCAGACCATCTGGGCCGACTGCTTTCTTACAACCCATAGTCTTCAACACTCGCTACACTTTAGACACATGAATGCACCTAACATAAGTCAGGTTGTTGACCTTTTATGCATCCTCAACTCTCAACTCATCCAACTCGGATTCACCTTCATTAAGAAGCTTCTTGAAGTAGTTATCTCATCTTTCCTTGATAGTCACCTCATCTGTCAATACCAAATTACATTCCCCTCTAATACATTTAACCTTGCCCAAATCGCAATACCGTTTATCCCGTAATCTCGCTAGTCGGTACACGACTTTCTCCCTCCTTTATGTCTAACCTAGCATAGAATTCATCAGACATTCAACTTTACTAGACCTACTACGGCATGTGCCATCTTCTTGGCCACTTTATATTTCGCATGGTCCATATTCGTCCGACTCAATTGCCATACTTTAAATTTCTCTTTTTTCAACTTAATAGCATTTTGGACCTCTTCAACCCACCACCATCCCTCCTTAAAGCCAACTATCCTACCTTGAGATTCACTAAGGACTTCCTTAGCAACCTTCTCTATACATGTAGCCATACGTTCCCAACTCAAACTAATATCCTCCCTAAGTGCCACACTTCTGTCTCCAACATCATTTTTCAAAAATCCAAAGCTTTCACCTTTTAATTGCCACCACCGGATCCTCCTATCCTTGTTCGTAATTTTCTATTTCTTCCAACCCTTGAAACTGACATCCAACTCCAGAAGTCGGTGTTGTGTGGCTACGCGCTCTTCCGGTATAACTTTACAATCATTACAACTCAATCTATCCACATTCCTGATTAGAAAGAAGTCGATCTGGCTAGCATTGCTACCACTTTTAAACATGATGAGGTGCTCCTCCATCTTGAAACACGTGTTAAGCAACACTAAATTGAAAGACAATGCAAACTCTAAAATCAACTCGATCGCCTCATTTCTATTCCCAAACTCATAACCTTTATGGATCCTATAAAAAAAAAACCCCATAATCTCTTCTAATGTGCCCATTCAAATCATCGCCCAGAAAAATATTTTCTTACAATCTGATCTCCCAAACCACATCTTCTAGGTCCCCCCAAAACTAGTTTTTCTCGGCCTCTGAAAGGCCTACTTGCGACGTATAAACGGTTAACACATTCACAATGTCTCTTCCAAACATAAACCCAAGTCACAAAATTCTATCTCATTTCCTTATCACATCCACCACTCAGTCCTAAACGACTGATCTACCATAATACCAACTTCATTTCTATTCCTCTCCTTCCCCACATACCAAAGTTTGAACCCTAAATCTTTAATTTTCCTAGCCTTGCTATCCACCCACTTTGTTTCCTGAAGGCACATAATGGTTATACCCCTTCTCACCATGACATTCACTAACTCTAAGTTCTTCCCTGTCAATGAACCAATATTTCAAAATGCGAACCTAACTCTACAACTAACAGCATCCTTCCTTTCAATCTTACGAAGTGATCCTTGTGAGACCAAGTGATGCTACTAATGTGCCACTGTTTGCATATGCACCGTAAGACTAGTGGTTAGAACATATACACGCAAGATCCGACAAATATAATGTGTTGATTATTGACAATCTAACACGCATTACTCTAAACTCAATCAAACAATTAGGTTTAAACTAAATATAATAATATATAGTAATATAAAATATTATATAGTAATATATAATAATATATGTTAATATATAAAAAGTGGAGTAGCCGGTGCCAACAATGTCTGGTACACAGGACACACACATCAAACTAATCAAACACATGGCTTCGACCTTCTTTTCTAGGGTTCGTGAGACTTTAAATCAAAGTATTTCCCCCTCTTTGGGCTAATACCCAGTCCCATATCAAAAGTGAACAAATCCAACAATCACATTTCAAATTTCACACAAAAAAAATCAATTATCTCCAACTCTAAAATCGGAAATCAACTCACTAATTCCAAGTAGTCGATAAAATTAACGAAGGAGTGAACACAAGCATCTACCAGCTTCTACTCCTCCCCCCCATGTTTTTAGCTGGGGTACGAGAGAGAGCAGACTAAGGAAAAGAGAGGGAACACGAGAGGGGCTGAGGAAAAGGCAAAGAGAAGTAAGGGAAAGGGGATTTCCATGCTCTTCACTAGTTTTCTTCTGAGATTCTTAGTGTCTAAGCCTGAGAGCAGTTAAAGAAGGCTTAAGAGAAGGCTGATTTCCGGCTACCAAGCTGCAAAGGCGAGCTTCCTGATTGTTATCAGTTAGTAGATGACTGCTTGAGGGATTGAAAAAGAGTTGAACAGCATCCATGCTTTTCCCTAGGATTGTCATGAGTTTTCATATGGTTGAATTGTGATTTTGATATTGGTTTAGCTTAGGGAAGATTTGGATTTGGTTCTATGGATGTTTTCTGATAAGATTGAGGTGTTAATTCACGGGTTAGTTGCATTGAAATCAAAGAAAATCGAGGAGAAGCCTGCAGAATTCTGCACTCCGTGACTGGTCAGCCAGTTTGCAGGAATGTTAGCACCGGTTAACCGATGGTCAGAGACTGGTGGTCAACCGGCCCCCGCAACAGACCTTGAGATGATGCTTTAATTGAGCTATGACTTTTGGGGTTTGATACTAGGGCATTGCGATTTATCCTGTATAGGTTTACTCGGGTATTTCATGGTTATACGAAGACTTAAGGTATGATTTGAGTTCCATTACACATAGGTGACTATTTGTTACCATTTGGGCATGTTAGTGAGGCATGCTTATGATTGTGTATCAAGATCCAGCCTTGACCATGGAGAGTGTCTGAAGCTCGGTTAGAGCTGTTGTTGGCTAGCTATTCCGACATTTATCAAGTGAGATGTAGTAGCATAGCCGTTCTTGGACTCTGGTATTCCTCTTGACACCCTCTTCTTTCCTAGAGCTGGCATACGATGTAATTGCTCTCATTGTTGCATTTGATTGTGTTGGTCCACATGTATGTGTTGATTCAGTCATCAAGATATGGTTATTGATTTATATATATTTGTACCGTAGACCATGTATTGTTGAACATGTGTTCTTTGTTATGGTATGTTCTACTCCTCTTGTGAGAGTAGTATAGTTGTGTGGGGATATGATTGGGAGTTTGATTTCTCTTGAGGCTTGTTCTAGGAAATTATGAGGATGGTATTATGGGAGTCATTATAGATTACTCTGTTTCAGTATTATTGAGGTTCTTGTTGGTGTTGGTGTATATCATATATGATTTTTGTCCCATTTTCGTGAGGGGATGACATGGAGTTTTACTATGATTTTTGCCACATTTCCGTGAGGAGATGGCATGGTTTGCCCCATTCCTGTGAGGAAATGGCGTGGAGTTTTACTGTGTTGATGACGTGTGTGTGTGACTTGCATTGTTCTTGAATTCATGTTACGACCCAACAATATCCAATAAAGAAATATTTCAAGGATTCCAAAAGTGGCTAGAATTTGCATGGAAGATTAATTATAAAAATAATGGAAAGCATTGGATCATCAGCAGATGAACTAGCTTTCTCCTCATAAGTACATGAGCATAGTCTCCCTTTCTCGAGAGCTAGTTATCTAACCTGGATCTCTAAACTGCTCCCTGCATCAGCTTTCGGTGGTGCTGATACAAAAGCTGCATCTGCAAATAGGTCAACATCCGCTGAACTTTTATCTGCTGCAGCTGTCCCAAATGAGACGAGCATTGGATCATCCAACAAATCACCAACCAAACTTTGCCCAAAGAGATCTCTTTCTGGTTTACTTTCACTTGCCGGCTCTGTAAGCACATGGAGGAAATAAGGTCAAAATTCGTTACAAAAGCAGATATTGTAGTGCACAACAACACTGCATCAATACCAAAATATCATTGCCAGAGGAACAATAGCTTAGCAAATTTATTACAATTTTGTGAGTTTACAATTCATCCTGAAATATCCGACAGACAAACTAAGTTCCGCTGGGGGCCCTTCCCTTCTCTCTCTCTCTCTCTATTAGAAAATATTTGCTTTTAAAAAAAACTGCCTTCATGACAATATGTGCTTCCGTTTTCATGTTTTCCCATATGGAAGAATGGAGATCCATCTCCCTCCTTTCCTCCGAAACCCAAGCGGAAAAGAATGAAACTCTCCCCAACAATTAGGCCTTGACGACTGAAAATTTAGTTAACTGTGTTCCACAAATGTCTTCCACGACAGATACAGTGTACATTTACAGGACTTTAGTTTAAAAGGAAAAATCATTGCAAATAAAATAACATGGGATGTCTATATTAGTTCTTGCACATGACAAGAGGTATGGGATGATAATGCAGCAAAACAAAATTACTTCTCTCTTGTTCTGGGCTGTTCTACTATAGTTTCTTTGAACCATTCCTGATCTAAATGATTCAATACTTGCTAAATTCTAGTCACATCCAGCAAATCTTTCTGTAGACCATTTTTCCCAGATTAAATACTTTCTGATTTGTGTATCATAGCATCAAAGAATAAACAAGGAGTGCATGTGTCAGTTAGCTTGTTTAGTAGTAAATTTTTGGCGCTGACCCAGAAACTGAGATTGCAGCTCATTCTCGTAGTCATTTGGCAGGAGGGGTCACAGGATGGTGCTTACGGTATTCTGTAGACCAATTAATGCCTAATGAACAAAAGAAGAATGTACAAGGGTTTCTGCTACATACCACTCTAGATAATGCAGATTGCGGCCCTTCAAACTCCCTAAGATAACTCCACCACAGGGGGCTTCAAAATTTTCCTTTCTGTCTTTTTATCTTTTTTCTTTTTTTAATTTGTTTGGTGGAGGGGTGGAGCTATAATCTTGTTTTGTACTTCCAGTAGCTAATATAATTCAAGTTTGCCTTGTGATATATCTAACACTTTGATTTAAGTCTTTTTTTTTTCTTATGCAATTTTTGGGGCATCAATGCCAACCAATTCAACAGTGCAAGTGTGCTAAGATTGTCCATGGATTTTACCAATGCAATATTATGCCACGTGTTTTCCTATCTTTTATTGCTTCTAGACGTTTGTTTAGAATATATCCTTCATGACTCCTACGTTGACACTAAGGTTGTCATAACCATTGGAGCAACAACAGAAATAAAGGTTAACAAGCCTGTCTACCTCCCTCGTCCCTTTAACCTGTTTCCTCATTCAAACCCAGACTTGTCTTTTTGGCTACTGCAGAGAGTTATATTAATAACACAAGCAAAGCACCAATACCAGCATGACTTGATATTATTACACTCAGTTCAAGAAAATTGTTTTGCCTATATGTTTGTAGGTGGTCCATGGGTGGGATCAAGTTCATTGATTATGCTTCTAAAATTTTGTGAGACCAGCAGTAAACCAAGACTTTTTCACTAAGTGGGGTTGCTAGCTTTGGAAATTGTCCAATTGGAAGTTTTTGTTAAAGCATGTAGCTTTTTTATATAAACTTAAGCATAGAGGTGGCAATCGGGTCGATCGGAAAGATTTCGGATCGTCCTATTTCGGGTTCGGATCACTTCGGATTTGGGTCACTTCGGTTCAGGTTTCCAACAGGTTGGGTTTTCGGTTTTCGGATTATGAACGAATTAGGATTATCGAGTTATTTTCGGTTCGGTTTAGCAAGTGGGAGATTTGTCTTTAGACTCAAGACTGTTGGGATCAAAATTCAAAACGGTGTAAAAATCGCGGACCAAAAAACAATTTAATTGACTCGACTTTGGAATCCTTTGTTGTGTTCTAGCGTTCTTGATTGAGTCCATTTTTTCCCCTGCTATCACATTGTTTAAAATTCCTTCCTGCTATCGGCTTATTCCTTGGTTGTTGTCCATATCCATCGCGGTTGTTTCCATGCTCATTAATTAGTCCTTGATCCGTCGTTGTGAATTATTTCGTTGAGTCTTTCGTTCTAAAAGGACTGTTCGAAAGAATTCCTGAGTGAAAAATGGTTAGAGTATGTAAGTGTATTTGAGGATAAAAGTCATTGGAGTGAAAACACACGAGAGAAACACATTGTGAGGATTTATTTTAATTTATTTTCTCAACTTAACAAGGCTATTGTATAAAATAATCGGGTGAAAGGTGGAGTTCAGGGTAGTTTGGATGCTTTGTTTGGAGAGTCGAGGAGAGTGATTAAGGAGGAGTTTGGTAAGTTGGGAAAGCAAGAGAGGGAGAAAGTTGTGAAAGAGCGGGTAGTTGATAATGAAGTAGTTCAGCGTAAGCAATTATTTTATACTAGGTGTTATAGTGGGGATAAAGTGCTTAGTGTTAATATTGATGGTGGGAGTTGTGCCAAAATAGCTAGCTCGTTGATGGTGAAGAAGTTAGGATTGTCCACTGTAGATTATTCTCAACCATATGAGTTACGAGGGTTGCACAATGATAGAGTGATGAAAGTGAGTAAACAAGTGTTAGTATCGTTTAGGATTGGCAGGTATGAGGATACGGTGTTGTATGGCGTAACTCCAATCCAAACGAGTCATTCGTTGTTGGGGCGCCCATGACAGTTTGAACGGCGTGTGTCTCGTGATGGATTCACGAACCGATATTCTTTCACGCATAATCGAAAGAAGATTAATCTTGTTCCGTTAACTCCTGAACAAGTTCGTGAAGATCAATTGATTTTGAAAGGACAGTTTGAAAAAGAAAAACAAGAGAAAATGAAAAATTAAAAGATTGAAAAAAAAGGGGTGAGAAAGAAGTGATGGAAAAAGAAAAGCGAGAGACCGACACAAAATCAAGAGAAAAGGCTTTAATTAGCTCAGTCGAAGAGGTAAAAACAGAGGGAAGTGAAAAGAAAAGAGAGATGGGTGATGAAAAAGCCATAGATGTGGAGAGCGATTTTTGTTTAAATGCTAACGATCCTAACCTTGTTTTTCCTAGTTCCATTGTTCCTTGGTCACAGGTCCATGAAGATGTCATCCCGGAGGCGATGAAGGAACCACATAGCCAAGAAGTTGATTTGTCCAATGAGGGTTTTGCTGGTAAGAATGAAGATACTTATATGAATTCAATTTTGTCGACTCTTACGAAGATCGTGGTAAGTACTTTACGAGATGGGTGTGAGGTTAGCACTAACACTTCGGTAAGCTATCATCTTTCTAGTCCTATTCCTAACTTAGATGATATACTTCTTGAGTGGCATGATCCTTTTTGGATACCTAGACCTGACTCTATTGTGCATGGTAGAAACGGTTGGAATTTTACATTTAATATGAAACATGAATTTTTAGATAGGTTGGTTGAGCCGCATGGTTTTTCCGATTCTTCTAGCACATTCTTGCATTCCATGAAATATATTTCACATACTTTTATTGGAAAATCTGTGGTGGTAAAATTTGATGAATTATTTGTGCACTGCACCACAATGAGTTGAAACGGAACCTAAAGTTGTTGAAAAATGTTTTAAATGTGTTTGACTTCATTGATGAGCCGAGTTCATGTCATTGTTGGCCGAGTCACGTTTTACATGAATTTAATGAAATAATTCCAACTTATTTTGATGACTCGTTCACATTAACTGAGCATATAGAGTTCTTGAGTACTGGGTTGGATGTGTTTGGACACGAGTATTTCTCTGTTGACTTCTATGATTACTCGTTATATGCTGATAACCTTGTTTGTCTAGATTTGATTGCCGAAGCACAAGAACTACTGATTGGACATTCTTTTACTTTCAGCAGAAAGCGGTTCTTTGCGTGGGTTCGTTTGATTTTTGACCCCGGTGCTGGGTTGTGGTTATTTGTGCAGCAGGAGTGGTTTCCATCATCTCAGGAACCCTCATTATTCTGGTAGTATAAGGTATTGGAAGACAACGGGTCGGAGAACATGACGGGGCTGCCGGATCAGGTTTTTAATCCATGTGATAGGACGTTTGTCGGTAAGAAATTCTTAAGTGACGTTTTGATAAGTCCTCGTCATTCTATACTTGGGATGGTCTTTTCTCTTGGTGCAAGACATAATGTTTCTCGCTTGTTACTAATTTTATCGGATCATGTCATATTTGTTTCTATTGTGACTCCTGTAATGTATTTTGTTGCGGACTTGTCAACAATTAGCAGTGCGTTAGTAGAATGTATAGCACCAATGTGGTATGATTTGGCATCTGGTGACATCGTTTTTCTCGCTAATGCGAATGTTTATTGCGACTTCTCCTTAGTTTGGGGTGTTTTGGTATGTTCTCAACGTCCTACACTCGGGTTGGCTAATTTGCATGTGATATGATATGATTTTTTCCGCTTTATTTTATTTTCACCGCTGCATGACGTGCTTGTTGTTAATATGATACCTACGTTGAGTTTTCTTGTGGACTCGCCTCATGATAGTGGCGTGATAATGGAATCCCCGAATCCTCCATGGTTTGCTATGGGTTTGCATGAGCGTGTTTTACATCCTACAATTGCTTGGAGAGGTTTTGTGTTAGTTCCATTTGCGTCCAATGTTCTTGAATCTGTGATTTTTGTGGGTGTCATTGAATTTCGTGGTGTCATTGTCATATTGTCATTGTTGTCTTCTGATGAGGCTTTGTTTGTTATGGGCTCCTGGGTTTTCGACCCCGGGGGATTAAATGGCTTACTTCCTACTCTTGAGCTCTTGGTCGACTACTTTGTGGTGTTTTATGTCGCATTGCCTTATTTTCCTGGTCGTTGGTTAGTAGTTGCGTCCATTCGTAGTTGGTTTAAAGTTGGTGATATTTCGGATTATGCTTTGTCTTTAACACCTGATTTACTTAGGTTGTCATTAAGTGATCTGTTTTATGTTGCCTTGTGTCCGCTTTTCGATTTTATTGATGTGCAAAATATTCTTGTTGGTTGCGGGATGATTGTTGCACGGGAGCATGTGTCCACTTCTTTGTTGCTATTATTTTCTTTATCTGATATTTGTCATGTTTCATTCTGTGCTGGAAATTCTTCGTTATTTCCCTTCGCTAGGGGTGGTTCTGTTATTTTAGTTAGGGGTCACGTTGGGCTCTGTCTATCATTTGGTACGCTCCTATTTGTTTGGATTTGTTTGGTCTTTGACCCTGACGGACGTGGTGTGTGTTTATTTTTAGTGTCGTATTTTGTCGATTTGAATTTCTTTCTTCTACGGTTAGTTTATTGCGTCCTACTTTGTCGTTTGTAAGGTTCTTTGCTTATCGTGTGCTAGCATGCTTTCGATTGTTCGACTACTCTGTGTCGTTGCATTTGGGGTTGTATTGTTTGCATATTATATTTCTTTCCCCTGATTCGCGTCTTCAGATATTGGCCAAGATTTGAAAACAAATCCATTTCAAGAAACAGGGAATGACGTGAATCCGGTCAGCTCGTGGGTGATATAGAGTGGTCCAGCTCGGGTCCTTCGTGGTTCATGTTCGGATGGGTTCGTGATTGTTGCGGTCGTAGACGGACGTGCTTTGCTTGGGCTTGTTTTGATGGAGAACAACCTTTCCGAAGCTTGTTTCATGTGCGTGGAGGCCTCCCGGTCGTTCATGGTTGATCCGGCATCGAGGATGCTTCGTTTCGGCCACATTTTCAGTTGGCACGACCAACACAATCAGGCCATGCTCAAAAGCACGACCATGCTCAATTCTTTTGATTTCCAGCTCGAGAACAGCGAAGAACACGGGCAAGTCGTGCCTGGGAGCACGACCATGTCGAGGCCAACCTTGCATGCAGCGTAATTCAACGTCGAACACGGCCGTGTCCGTCTCTAGCACGCCCGTGTCGGGCTTTATTTAGGCAGACGAGTTTTATTTTCCGCGTGAATTTGCTTCCATTTTTATTTCCTTGATTTGTTTTGGCTATTTAAAGCCATTTGTGAAACCTATTGTAAGCAGACATTGTTGTTATTGAGATTATTTTGGGTGAGAGTGGAATCTCTTCTCCAATTCCTTCGTGAACGAAGGATCTCTACGGAGCGATCCTCCGTCGAGATCCACTTGACTTATCATTCGACCTTCCGCATCCGAGTGTGGCGTCTATAATTCCTGCGTTCGCTTCTTCGTGTTTGTTGTCGAGTCACGGTCTTTACCTCTGGTTCACGTCACAATTGGGGTTGGCGGGTTACGGATCCATCGGGTTTGAGCCGAAAGATCCTTGGCGTCATCAATTCCGGTTCGGGTTCCACCGCAGGTCGTCGGGGTTCGGCCAGGATCATATCACACTGTGCCATATAAAAGTAAGTCTATCATTTTATATCTGCCATTTAGAACTATCTTCTATTCCCTGGGACGCGGTGGTTTAAAATTAATACCTTCGTCTATTCCCCGGCCCATTGGGAGTGTTCAATTGATTGTGAGTCTGTGAGGAGTCCATCCCAACCCATGTTTATAAATTATTTCTTCATCTAGGTTCACTATGCCACATAAAAGTAAGTCTATCATTTTATATCTACCATTTACAACTGTCGTCAATTCCCTGGGACGCAGTGGTTTAAAATTAGAATCGTAGTCTATTCTACGCCCCGTTGGGAGTGTCCAAGAAGAAAACTACATTATGGTTTAAAATTAGAACTGTCATTTATGCCTTGGGGCACCTTGGGAGTGTCCGAGTTGACAAATTGTGGCGGTTTAAAATTAGAACCGTTGTCTATTCCCTAACCCTAATACACAGCGGTTTTAATTTAGAAACATCGTCTATACTATAATTTAAATCCCTTTAACTCATTTATTTAATATTTAACTTCTAATAGTTGGTATAATTCTATCTTCAACGTTTTAACCACCTAGAAATATTAATTCATTAATTAGTCACAACATCATAACTCAAAAAGTTAAACATGAAAAATAATAAAAACTGAAAAATTGGTTAAAACATTAAATATTATATAATAAAAAAATTCGGATTATTTTCAGGTTATGTTCGGATTACGGTTCACTTTAGTTCGGTTTGTTCGATTTCGGATCACAATGGATTTGGTATGTTCATATTATAGGTCACTTTGGTTCGAATATTTCGGGTTGTGGGTTGCTTTCGGTTGCAGATTTTCGGATTATGAGTCACGTCGGTCAATTCGGATTTTGGATTGTTTTCGATTATGGTTATTTGTCTAACTTCGGTTTTGGGTTGATTCGGGTTCAGGCTAGACAGGTTCGGATTATTCGAAACCGATCTAATTTCTGTTCGGATTGGTTTGATTTACAGATAGGTTAAATCGAATTTGCGAGTCGGATTGAATTTTGCCGAGTCTACTTAAGCATATAGCTTAATAAAAGGCTTCTTAAGTACCCATCATACAGAAAAAGATGAATTCATCCTTGATGTTGTGAAATTTAGAGACATGTTAAGTGTCCAATTAGTTAAGATATAATGATGTTGTATGTGGATGCTGGCAGTCATGATGGTACTTGTAAAGGCTAGAGTCATTTGGATAATCTGTGCATATGGGTGTTTTTTGGTGGTCATTAGACACTAGATGAAACATGAATTACTAGATTACTGATTCCTCGATAGAGAAGGATACAGTACTACTATTGGTCATGATAAGGTTCTCTTCCTGCCATCTTTACTCCCTGTTTATTACCCCCAAAAAAGAATTTTGCAGTCCAGTATACTTGATAAACATATTTAAATCCTGTACTATTATCTATTTTTGGTAGATCTTTCTGGGATGGTGCCTCAATGAAATTCAGTGTGCTTTTTAACTGATCTGATAGCATCAAGCATCAGTTAGTATTTCAGGCAGGATGCACATATGCAGCAGCACTCCGTCTGAAACGCCTACTATACTAACAGTCTGTCCATATCTATTTTGAATATACTCAACAAGCTCCAAAATCAAATAGCGCTAAGACATCTTTGTCTAACCATCAACTAGGAAAATAAACTCAATCCAGCAGGAAACACAAAAGAAACCTCACATCTACTAACAGAAAGAAAGAAATGAAAACCTAACATACTCAAAGAAGGGTCAATGCAGCACCAACGTGCTTAAATTACAAGAGGAGATAGTATAAAGAGACTTTAGATAACACTGGCATCTTATGACCGGTGGCATATAGTAAGTTTAGTTATCTTATTAGAAGCTCCAACTAATTTAGCAGGGAAACCTAAAGCATTAAAATGAGTCCACAAATGAAGGAAAAATGTGAGAATATTTCATTAAAGATGCATCATAGGGCTACCCACCGGGTGGGGTACAGCGCCTCAGAGACAAGGGAGTGGGACTTTAAAAAGGGTAAACTACAGAACAGCATCTCAAATGGTATCTGTACTGGATACTTACTGCTCATGGACAGTCCTCGAGGATCAAAATCATCATCTTCTTCCTCCAGTTGACTGCTTGAAGGTGCAACTGAACTCTGCTGGGAAGCTGCATTATGCTCATCGGACTTGTTGACCTTGGCTGATTGCCTTGAATGTCGCCGAGATGGAAACTCCTGATTAGTACTGGGAGTAGTTCTAGAGTCAGAAACAAAAGCCATGTATTGCTTGAGTGCCAGAAGCAAATTGACATCTTGAACATAAACTAATATCCTGCTGTTATTATAGTAAATTAGGCCTGAATTACCTTGCTTTTGTGCCCAATCTAGATATTAAACCAAAGAAAAGGATGGAACGACCAAAATAATTAAAAGAAATGAATGAAAAATGAGCAATGAAATGAAAGAAGTAAATACTACTTAATCATGAGCATCAAGATCAAGCCTCACTACCGAACATTTCTTTCCCAAGAAAGTTCTCTCCTACACCATGTATTTTCCATTTCTCCAGGTCGTCACCTCTTTTAATTCTATTTCACTTTGAATTCATTGCCTTTTTCCTTTAATATCCTTCTCTCTTTCTCCCTCTCCTCTTACCCAAAGTTGACAAGGCATCCGCTCCAGCAATCAATATCATTTACAAACAACTTCAAAAATTAATTTCTCAACACAGTGTCTTTACTTTGGCGAGTGAAGCCACTTTGAGATGTTAGGTGGCCTTAGGCCTCTGGCAACATTAATTTGAAGCCAGCAAATGGAATGACTGAAACTAGAGCTAAATGGCAATTAAAAATTCATGGTGCCAATGGCAAAGATAGAAGCATGGCTCACTGTCATTTAGCAAAACATAAAACAGTCCTTTTCGATTGATTTTTCTCTCATCTACTTGCTTGTCACTTTTCCATCAGCCCTTTTATATTTCACCTTTAGAATGTGTTGTGAGTGAGTTAGTATTGTGTAATGGGCTTGGGGCTAGATTTATGCTATGTCATACTTTACAATGTGGTGAGCTTATTGTAATGAAATATATAACAAGTGCCTCACTTTAGAGGCTAGCTTTCCAACCATTTCATTTTGCATGGTATCAGAGCACCACATGTGAAACCCCACCAAAACCCTCTCAAACCCCACACATTTCCCAGGCTGCTGTTGAACCCAACCCCCCGAAACCCTAGCCACCGCCCTGGCACCACCCTTGCTCTTGCTGGAACACCCACATCCGCCCCTCCATTGCCTGGCCAACCACCACAGTTGCACTGCCCAGTGACCGGTGACCTCAGGGGAGCAACCCCCTGCCAACGGCAGCCGCTCTATGCAGCATTTCAGCCTCACCCGTGAGTTCTTGTGTGATGGTACTATAAATCACCATCTTTCTCCATGATTCTCGTCTGTTTGCTAGTCTAGGGTGGCAGAACCCCTCCCGTCGACGCTCGTCTCACGGCGGCCACCACCTCGGCTCACCCACGCGCCTCCCCAAGCCACTGCGCGTGGGCCTCATGTGCTCCACGCGCCGACGTGCCTCCACCACACCACAGGCAGCATGCTCTCCTTTATGTCCTGGTTACTTTCTTCACCTATGGCATCCCCTGATTCCTGCTGTTCCTATTTGCTTTGGACTTGGATTGTTCTCTTGGTCTCTTGCTTATGAGCTTGTTGTCCATCGGTTGATCAGCTTGCACAGGTATCTTGTGGTTCTCATTCCCTTATCCATGCTGCTAGTTTCTTCTGGTTCCTTATAGTTGCCATTCAACTCCAGCTCTTTGCTTCCTTGATTATTTGAATTATGGCGACTGAGATAAAGGAGGCTACCTCTTCTTCCTCTATCGAGCATAGTTCTATCATGGAGACCTCTTCTGAGTTTGTTCCAGCTACCACTACACTTACTGAGGTTCTTTTGAGTGGGATTAATTATTTTCAGTGGCGTCGGCGTGTTGAAGTTAGTGTCATGGACATGGAGTTAGAAGACCATTTGACTAAAGAGGGTCCTAGTGAGGAGACAGATCCTGTCAAGGCTTAAGGTCTGGGCTTGAGTCAATGCATATCTCTATACTCGTCTTTTTAACTCTATGAAGTCCTTTATTGCTGATCTAGTGACCCATTGTCTGACTGTGCGGGAGATGTGAGATTATCTGGCCCTCTTATATTCTAGGAAAGACAACATGAACAGGCTCTATGATGTGATGTATCACAGTCCTTCTTCCGCCCTCAGTTTGGCGAGTCTTCCCTCGGTGAGTACTTTGCCTCTTTTAAGAGGATGTATGAGGAGTTCAATGTCTTGATGTCTATCACTGCCAAGATTACTGAGATGCAGCAGCAGCGTGAGCAGCTTGTCATCATGTCCTTTTTGAACGGTCTACCGCCCTTCTATGCTTCTATCCGCTCTCAGATCTTGGCTAGTCACGAGACCTCCTTGGTAGAAGCCTTCTCTAGAGCCAACCGAGCTATTCGTTCTTCCTCTGATGCCGGTGGTGATCGTACGACTCTTGTCAACTTTGGTGGCTCCTGTGGTCGAGGAGGAGATCGCCCATTTTACACTCACTGTCAGCGCCCTGGTCATGTCCTTGACACGTGTTATTAGCTATATGGTCGTTCTTACACTATTACTGCCACTGCACCTCATAGTAGACCTCTGTGCTTTTATTGCAAAGCTCTTGGTCATACTCGAGACAGATGTTTCAAGTTGCATGGTCGACCATCTGCCCCTCGGTCGGCTAATATAACTTCCTCTGGAGTGGATCCTACTCACACTAATGATTGTCTCCCTGCTTCTACTCAGCCATAGTCTTCTTTGGCTCCTTCCGTACACTCTACCCATTCTACTACTTATCTCTCTGCATCTCCTCGTCAGTGGATTATTGAAACTGGAGCCTCTGACCGCATGACTAGATCAATAAGTATGATGCATGGTTATTCACCTACATCCTCCTACCGGATGTTCATATTGCGGATGGCACTTATATCCCTGTTAAAGGGATAAGGATCATACCTCTCACTCCTACTCTTACCCTACAAACTATTCTCTACCTTCCAACTCTATCTGTTAATTTATTATCTGTTAGTGCCTTAACTCACCGATGTCATGCTATCTTTTCTGGCGATTCTTGTGTTTTTCAGGATCCTTTGACGAGGAAGATTATTGGTAGGGGTCGACGCATATCAGGGGCACTCTATGTGCTGGAGGCAGAGTCACCTCCCGTTGCTTTTCTCAGCATATCCACTACTGCCTTAGATCTTCATTTTCGTCTTAGTCATCTGACACTCTCCAGTCTGAAGCATCTTTGTCCTGAGGTTCAACCATTATCCGACTTTTTTTGTGAGTCCTGTCAGTCGATAAACGAGCGTGTGATCGTTTTTCTTTGGTGCATTCTGACATTTGGGGTCCTTGCCCAATAGAGTCTAAGGCAGGTTTTCATTACTTTGTGTCGTTTGTAGATGACTACTCAAGAATGACTTGATTATTTTTAATGAAAAATCGTTCTGACTTGTTCTCTATCTTCACTGCCTTTTATACTGAGATACAGACACAGTTTTTCATTCTCATACATACCTTCAGGAGTGATAATGTCCGAGAGTACTTCTCATCTTTCTTTACCACATTTATGACTACTCATGGGATTCTCCATGAGTGCTCTTGCCCGGATATACCACCACAAAATGATGTTGCGGAACGAAAAAAACGTCATCTCCTAGAAGTGATCCGAGCAC
>JAOWBR010166077.1:0-11795 GCA_028571145.1 Dionaea muscipula
ATGATTTTCATAAAATATTCCCATTTATTCATAATAAATAATATTTTATTACATGTCTTTAGGATAAAATCCTAACACACTCATCCATCAGTAGTCCTACCGGTTGCTCCTATGTGGTCGCCAGGCATATATCCGTCACCTTTGGGTGACGCCAGTAAGTTGGACCCTCAGTTCTATCAGTTCTCTCTGGCCATTAGGACATTTACTGTTATTGATTATTCGGTGTTGGACCATGTTTTTCATGAGCCGTACATGACGCAGATGACAGGTTCATTCAGCGGGATGAGTGGGAGTGAGAGGGGAAAGGGAAAGGGTCCATTTCCCGTGGCTCATACATCTCATTTCAGGGTAGGCCTCAGGAGGAGGAGGACGAGGAGGAGTGACCGGATGGAGGGCCTGATGACGCTTTGTTACTTATCAGTTTTTCTTCCCTTATTGCGCATGCGATATGGAACGGTTTGATAAGAAGTTATTAATCAAAGTTTTCCTTAAGCACAAGCTAGGGCCGTTACAACAAACCACTTTTTGTATCTTTTTGGATGGTTATAGGCTATAGCATAACAATATACTGATTTTCTATTCCAATAATCTGATTTTTTTATTTTCTACATGTGGGATTCGGGTCGGATCATCGGGGCGGGGCGCCGTCGGGTTGGTCGGGTTCGGGTTCGGGTATGGTTTTTTACCCGATGACCAGGTTTGAATTCGGGTTCGGGTTTCGGGTTTTTGGTTCGGGTCAGGTTCGGGTCGAGGGTGATCTGCACCGTATCCGCCCCATTGCCATCCCTACATGTGAATGCATAAATCGATAAGTCCGCTAAGCAATCATGAACTGTCTTGATACAGTAAAATGCAGTAAAATTTATTTAAATCATACCTGTTTGTCGTTTATGCACCAAAACATAAGACGTCTTTCGTCCAAGCTGTGTAAAATTTCTTTTTGTGTGGGCTCAACCATTCTTTCATAACATAATCAATCATTTGGCCGCCGAACGCATCCTTCCATCTTGATTGCTTTAATTCTCGTATGGCGGTCTTACATCCTTCCTCTATTGTCGCATCCACTATCTTTTGCCACTGTGCTCTGAATGATGCAGAATATCTATCACATTTAGCTAGACCAAGAAGGTGTTTGCCCACGTTCTTGGAAATTTGTCATCTGCACAACAGATGATAGGAATTTAGAAATACAGCCTCCAATGCACGCATTAGAGCCAACTCTCTATCAGTGACGATGACACCTGGTGGATAATGACCACATAACGTCTTCAATTGCCTCAATGCCCAATCAAAACTCTCCCTCTTCTCATTTTTCATGAACGTGAAGGCGACATGAAAATTTTTACCCGTCGATGTAATACCAATAACCTCAAACAAGGGCATATCATACCGATTAGTCTTGTAAGTCACATCCATAACCAACACATCCCGCAAGAGGTCACGTGCTGAGGGATGTGCAAGGAGTATATCACTAATGACATTCGACTGGTCCTCGCACATGTAATATTGCCAGTATCTATTATCCTTCAACAACTTGACAAAGTATTGCATCGGGGAGTGATTCCCCATCTTCCCCTTTCATTTTTTGGAGGACATTTTCCATGTGTTTGGAAGTGGTTGATAAGTGTGATTTTTACGTATTTTTACACCGTGACTCAACTCTATTTTATGCATGTTTTAATTATTTTTAGTGTGTTTTTATTATAAATCCGTTACTATTTCGTGTGAGCACGTTTTGTATTGGTTTTGCAGGAAACGACTACTTTTGGTCGTGTTTTGGAGTTTAAAGGATGATTTTTAATGTTCGTGCTTGGACCGTGCTTGACCGGGATGTAAACGGATTGGATTGAAGATGTTTGGTGGAGTCAGCAGCAGAATACGCCCGTGTTCTTATGAACACGCCCGTGTTATTCCCAGGTTTCTGCCGAGCGTGTTTATTTAAAGCACGGCTGGAATTTGTGGGGTGTGTTCTGGAACACACCCTTGTCGCACACCTGATGCAGATATGATTTTTCTAATTATAAAAGGCTTGTGTGAGATTAAAAAGAAGAAAGGGAGCCGTCAATTGAAAAACAGAGGATCGACACATTCGGACGACGGCGCAACAGAGCTTCAACGCTAAGGAGAGAGATAGAGATTGAAGAAGAGATCCGGAGATCGGGACGCGGCGATCGTCGTCGTCATCACGGAATTATTTGTGATTTCAAACCCCGTATTAGATTTAAATTATATGATTGTGGTTTGATGCATTTGATGTTTAAATTCATGATGCGCGAGTAGTAGTTGTCGTCCCGGGATCAGGATTAGCTCGATTGCATTTTGATTATGTTAAAATTGATTTGGATTCGCTTTGGTTCGAGATAGTTGGCTTTGATTTAATTTCTACGATCGTAATGCTTGTTGATTTTTATTTTCTCGAGTCTAACATGATCTTAGATATTCTATGATAGAGCGGGAGGGGAAGTAGGGTGTTAGAAAAATTAATTATTTATCCAGCGATGATCCGAAAGACGAACCTGATAATTAATTAAGCCCTTAATGCTGCAGGACTCGATCGAGAATTTAATTAGCATGATTTAGGATGATTGTGTGATGGCCCGGAAGGGGAAGCATGATTATCAGAACTGTAGAATTAAACCTGATGAATTAAACTCACGAGAGTGACAGAGTGGGTTAAATTTAATCTTGATGAATAACGAGTTGTCACAGAGCGGAATAGTCTAATTGATAGATCCTGCGCGGGAGTGAGGATTGTGTAAAGCGGACTATTTATTATGGCCCGGGAGGGCATAATAATTTATTTAGGATGATTCTCCTTCTTAGTTAATTATCGGTGGCCAAAGTAAATAATTAATTGACATCATTAATTGTAATCGTGGCTGCCTGATCCCGAACGTCTTCTAAAATCTGAGTTTTTCTCCACATTTATTTGTCGCCATTTTCTACCAATTTATATTTTATGTTTCGAGTCGTTTAGCTAATATTAATTGTAAACGTAGCCAGTATTCAATCACAGTCCTCGTGGGATCAATAATCTTTTATTACTTCGATAGACCGTGCACTTGCGATTCGAGCCTTTCATCGCCCCGCCTCCTTTCTGACTTGGTCAAGCAGTTATAATTCAGTTCCTGATTTCTCTCCTACTTTTACACCAGCCTTCAAGGGATCTCCTTGTTGGAACTGAAGCGGAAATCTCTGATAGATATGGATGAACTTTAATGATTGATTCCTCCTCGGAAGCCTATAAATACTGCACCTGATGCTTCATACCAAAGTGTCGATCTCCTAAACAAGTACTTAAGCCTACGCACTTGCTAAAACACCTTGTGAAGAGAAGAGTGAACAAATTGGTAGTCATTGTTTTAGAAGGAGTCGTCCCATACTCGTTAAAACCACAGTGACAGTGTAGGATCAAAGTGTGTAAGTGATCCTTTGATCACCATTGATCTTCATGATCAAGAACCTTTGTATTCAACTTTTTAATACAATTGCACTTATTTTTCTCGCACTTTATTATCTTCTCTTTATTTCCATTTCCAATTCTCAAACCTGTTCCAACGTATCCCTTCATAGTCGTGGTACTAGTTCTGATCACCTCCAAGGTTTATTCCGCGAAAGTCGTTCAACGATCTTTGGGATCGGTCCAGCCACACTGTTGTTCCATAGTACTTGGAGTGATTGTTGAGTGGCACTTGTCCTGGAGGATTGCACTTGAGGATTCACACTTTATCTATTGCCCTTTAAATTTCCAACATTTACATTTCTCGTAAATCACCTTTATTAATCATTTCACTGTTTAAAAAAGTTGTGGATTTGATAGACATTGTTACGGATAATTCCCCGTGGGATCGATATTTTTATTACTACCAACGAGGTAGTATACTTGTTGTTAATCACAATCGTTGTGTCACCCACTTCAGAGGCTGACAGAGTGGAAAGGGCCGACCAAGAGGCATCATACACGGTCATGGAACATCGGGCTTTGCATCAAGCCGCAATAGTTGATCGCTCCGGGCCTTTCACTCGAGAGGTCTATGAGACACCCTTTTCGACAGGGTTCAGATTGCCTTAGATTAACTTGTACGATGGATCCACCGATACAGAGGACCATCTTAATAAATTTGTTGTTAAGATGCAATTGTTTGGCGTCGAAGATGACATTATGTGTCGAGCCTTCCCCGCTTCTCTTAAGGGGGCAACGAGACAGTAATTTGCTTTATTGCAACCCCGAATGATTTTTAGGTTTTCAAAAGTGAAGGACTCCTTTGTGGGTCAGTTTGCTAGCTCCTACACTTTCTCTAGGGTCGCTCCTAGCCTCTTCATCATCAGACAAAGGACTGATGAGCCACTGAGGGACTTCATGTCCCGGTTCAAAAAGGCCTACATTCAGATTCCAGATCTTGGTGATGATGTTGCCATGGTGGCCATTCAAACAGGATTGCGCTCCAGAGCTTTCCTTGATGACCTTATTCTCCGAAAGCCAGAGAACTTTGGGCAACTGTTGCAGAGGGCTCGGGACTAGATGACCCTTAAGGATCAGCATATTACCCATAGCGCGCCCGATCCTAGAGAGACAAGCCATCAAGAGCCTCGGAAGGAGACCGAGAGTTGCTCCCCTGACAAGCGGCGCTTAAGCATGAAGAACTCCCATCGCTCCGACACAATGCCATCACGGATTGATAATCCCCCATGGTCCTCTGAGCATGGACAAGTTTTGGCCACGCAGAATGACCGAAGTCAATTTAAAGTTCCCGCCAACAGTCATCACCCCCGAGGGATCATCAAAATAGAAGAATGTTAGTTCTCCAAGAGAACACCAAGAGGGGGGGGGGGGGAGGGGAGTGAATTGGTATTTATAAAAATTTAAGCCTATTTAAAACTTATAAATCAGATTATCAGTAAGGAGTTGACTCATGTTCTGCGGAATAGAGAGGTCGACTCCTGATATGTATGCAGCAAGTAAAAATGCAAAATAAGAACTGAATTAATCTTCTGAATTCAAACAAAACTTTGTGTAAACAAGAGTTTTACTTTACAGACCCTTACACATGATGATGGACACTCCACCACTCACACACGTTGATGGCACTCCACCATCCACACGTTGATGGCAATCCACCAACCACACCTAAGACAACAATGACTTTCTGCTTAGGTATCTTGGAATCTCACTAATGATCTCAACTCAACTTTAAAAGAGTGAACCTTAAGTGAACACCTCTATGTAGGTAAAATAATCAAAGTGAAAACAAATAGGTAATGCAAATACCAAACCTTTGATTCAAACTTGTATTCTAAGAGATTAAACATGTGAAAACATCAAGTGAAAACAGGAGGGACGAAGCTTGCAAAACCAGAAGTTGGCAAGGAGGGTGATCGCACTTATTTGCACTTGAAAATGTGGTTTTTACTCTTGTAAGTGCGTGCCTTCAATGGCAAATTTGTAAACCCCTTTTTATAGGTTGTTTTCCAGTGAAATATAGGGATTATATCAGTTAGAATATATCCTAAAAGACTGTATCAAAAGATTTTGGAAATATTCTAAAAATAGTCTTTTAGAATCTATCTTTTCAAATCATAACCGAATCTCTTTCAAATCACTTTTTTCTAAAAATAATCTATTTTGAAAAGTCATTCAGAATGATATATTAGAAAAGATATCGGATCTGTTTGGATCAAGATTTGGTCACGAAAATCAAATTTGAAGAAAATATCTCGAAGCTGTCAAGAATATACTAGAGGGGTCGACTCATCGAGCATGCTTCTGAACAGTTTTCTTTTTTCAAAAAGTTGTGTGTGTGTGCGTGTGTGTTGATCTCCTTTAGTATTGATTTAAACTTCAAGATTATGTACTTTTCATACCTTACATCATATCCTAGACTCTGAAACATAGTAGTCACACTTCTTTATCAATCTTTAAGAGTTTCTTTAATTTTTCTTTGGAGGGGTTGATCTTTATGACTCTTGATGAACTTTGTAATCCAACTTTATGCATTTTGTGTTCCAGCTTATTTAACTTTGACACTTCTGATATGATCTTTCCTTATCAATGTTGCATCTTCATGATCTTAAACTTCTTTCTTTGAGCAATATAATCTTGATCATTAAACTTCATCTTCAATGGACAATATATGTTCATCATCTTTGGTTCATGTTCACTTTATCACAAACTAAAAAACTAAGCATCATATATTTTTATGTGGTTGTTTTCATCAAAATATCATAGGGTCGACAAATTCCCCTTTTTGATGATGACAAACACTTAATGCATTTAAACTTTTATGCATGGTACACAGTTTAAAGTGAAATGGATCAAATAAACATGGTTCATACAAGGTAAAAGCATGGTCCTCGAATATTAGAAATATTATCAAGGAATAAAGCAATATATCTATCAAACACATACTTGTTCATCATCTAAGTCATAGCTATCCACCAATGAAGGAAAAAAAAATCAAAATCTAACTTAGCAGAATTTTAACTAAACCAACAAAACAAGTAGAATTCTAAAATCAAGACTTTAGACATACTTCACCAAAGTCATGAGACGATCTATCAGATATCTGAGACGATCCTGTAGATTCCTGGGACGAGCAGAAACATCCACATGCTACGAATTTACAAAAAAATGCTCATAATTTTTCCCCTTTTGGCATCAACAAAAAGACAATACGCACACAAGTTAGGGAATCAAAATGGCAGTAGAATGCAATAAAAGTCATTAAGCAAGCAGTTAATTGTGGTAAAGTGTTTGAACAAAAATAGACTAAGGTTAAGTGAGAATTGGCTAAAGACAATGAAGGATCAGCTGGAGAGACTGGGGATGCTGGAGCGTGCTGATGTTGCTTGAGAAGCTCCTGGAGTCGAGCATTCACTTGCATGGCTTGGTGAAGCTGTGCTTGAAGATGAATGAGCTGATAATTAGGTCTTGTGGAGGAGGGGTTGACTCCTCCTGCAGTGGTGCTCTGTTTTGATTTCTTCTGTGAACCCTGCTGAGTGTGCCTATTTGTATCAGCATTGTCCTCATCAGTAGCAGTATCACTATCAACAACATCAAAGAAGGTTTCATTGGAATCTGATCTGTCTTCCTTTGTGCCATCAATATCTTCCCCCTTAGTTCCAGCATGGGTCGACTCCTGCTCATTGACAGTCCCTTCCTTCTCATATGATCCCTCGTCGGAGTCATCCTCCTCTTCCTCTGATTCCTCCGCTGAGTCACTTTCCTCTTCTTCTTCTCTTCTTCTATTCTCTCCAGAACCTATCCACCATATCCCATGCTTTCTCTTTAATATGCACTTGGTTAAAAAGGATTCTTTGAATAAATCAGTCTCAACGGGCAGGGTTGCATCTTTCTTAGCCAATGGACATCAAAGGCCTTAGAAATTATTATCAACAATTCAGCATAGGGAAGCTCATGGCATGGTATGTTGATAACATGGGCCATGTGTCGAATAATCAACTTAGGAAAATGTATTTGCTTTCTTTGCGCCAGGTATTTGATATAATTCAGATCAAGAAAACCAGCTACATCTCTCTTTTCAAAGCGCGAGACTATATTTTTAATCATAAACAGGTGTAGCAACCTGGTGGAGGGTCTCATCTCAATTGATTTCACAGTTCTAGCTTCAATGATGGTGTCATTGTGTGCAAATCTTCTAGTAGTCTCAAGAGGGTTGCAATGCATAGAAACTTCCCAAACCCCCTTCACATACCTACATATGTCAGTGTTTCCAGGAATGCCTAATATGGATGCTAATGTCATTCCATCAAACTCTATGTATACTCCATGCACACTTGAAATTGCAACTTCCTTCCTATTTATCACTTTCATCATAAGATTCTTGTAGAACTCCCGACAGACAGATTTATAAATGGGATTCTTTCTACCAAACAACTTATCTCATCCTTGAGCTATAATCATCTCATGCAGATTACTTAAGCCATCATTCAATAACCATGACTTTCAAGAATTTTACCTCTAATCACTTTTCTTCCTTCTATTGATTCACTAGAAAGGCAAGGAAGTGTATCATCTTCACTTTCTGATGATTCAGAAGTAACAGGAGTCTTGGATTGCTTGACTTTCTTCTCTGATTTCTTCTTCTCCCTTTTTTGTTTTTCAGCTGAGGGGTCGACTCCTGCCTATTTCTTAGTCACAACAGGGGATTTTATTTTTCTAGATTGCAATGAAGGTAACTTGTGTTTCTGATGGGGTATCTCAACAACAGATTCCTTTGTTTTCTTTACCCATTTGGCAAGTGGATCATCACTGCACTCTGTGTTAGATTTCAAAGACTAAAATCTATATGGATGTGATCTGGTTTTCTAATGCATACATACTGGTTCAACTTACATGAATGGTGTCCAACGTTTTCCATTTCTAAAACTATTGTTTAATGATTGAGGAACTTCTTGTTGTGATCAGACTTCTGATTAATCTCCTTCTGATCTTCTGCAATCAAAATTCTTCTTGTGATGGTCACTTTGAATTTTTTCTAGATCGTTGTCTCCTGTATACACCCTTAGATCCTCCAAGTAATGGGACTTGTTGTGAGAATTGTCATGTGTTACAGCAGGGACCAAAATCGCAGACAAACTTATAGATGAAGACAGTTTGCATCCATAAAACAAAACTGTTTCATCAAGAGTTGTGTCTCTCCAGAGCATTGTATTGATTGAAAAGGTTATGTCTTTTTGCAATAGTTGTGACTGTTTACAACTAATTGGCTGAGTTCCAAAACTGACCATGCATCCATATATTTAATTTTATCAATTATCATGTCATGATCCTTAGATGTTCTAACAATATCCCATTGATCGTGACATTGTTCTATTAAATTGTGTGCAAGTCATAAAATCAATGAATTGTGCACTTTGAACTCAAATATAGCATATGTTATCTCAAGATTCGATCAACAATAATTGCTAAACATAAACTAAAGAGTAATTTAGTGGATTGATAAAACACTGATACTCCCCAATCACACATGTAACAACTATAGTCACATGAACTAATAAAATACAACAAGTATGTTTAAACTTAAAGTGATCAACTGAATATAAACATACTCATAGGTCCATTGAAATTTTAATATAAATTGAAAACTTAAGAATTTCACTATGAATTATTATTTCTGCAGAAAATAATACATAATAGTGAAAACACAATGTCTATGAATGAACTACAACATTATTCAGTCATAAGGACTAATATTATTTACAAGTTTATAGTACAAATGTTGTTAGTTCAATGCAGTATCTAGACTTTCAAAGACTCCCATATCTTTGACATACTTAATGAAGCTGGATACTGGTAATGCCTTAGTGAATGGATCAGCCAGTTGCTCCTATGTTCTAATTTTCACAACCTCTATTTCTCCATCCCTCACACTCTCTCTAACAAAAAAATACTTGACATCAATATTCTTGAAATGATACGTCCTCCTGTTATTCTTTGAAAAGAACACTGCTGAAGCATTATCACAATAAATGACTAAAGATCTCTCTATTAAATCAATTAATTTCAGCCTTGAACTAAAATTTCTCAACCACAGACCTTGATTCGTGGCTTCAAAAACAGCAATATACTCAACCTGAAAGGTAGAAATTGCTGTCAAAGTCTGTTTTGCAGTTTTCCAAGATATTGCTCCTCCAACAAGCATAACAACATCGCTTGAATATGACTTCAAATCATCTATATCTTGCTTATAGGAAGCATCTGCATATCCTTCAATTCTTGATCTTCAAATTTCCTATACATAAGCAAATGAGCTCTAGTTTTCTTCAAGTACCTTAATACTTTCTTTCCAGCAACCCAATGCTCATGTCTAGGATTAGACTGATATCTGGATAACATACTAACTGTAAACGATATATCAGGTCTAGTACAAACCTGAGCATACATAAGGCTTCCTACCAACCTTGCATAAGGCACATTCTGCATACCTTTCTTTTCCAATAAGTTCTTTGGACATTGCCTTTTATGTAAACAATCTCCTTTGGACATAGGAGACTCACCTCCTTTACAATCTTGCATGTCAAATCTATGCAAAATTTTATCAATGTAACCCTTTTGAGATAACCCCGAAATATGTCTTCTTCTGTTTCTGATGATTTCTATCCCAAGCATATAATGAGCCTCACCCATATCTTTCATATCAAACTGGTCAGACAACAAAGACTTTTTATCCTTAAGCAATGAAACCGAACTACTTGCCAATAAAATATCATCAACATACAAAATCAGCAATATAAAGGCACTCCTACTTATCTTCATGTATATGCACTCATCCAATGTATTTTTCATAAAACCAAAACTAGTGATCACCTCAGTGAACTTTA
Source organism: Dionaea muscipula (assembly GCA_028571145.1). Taxonomy (NCBI): domain Eukaryota; kingdom Viridiplantae; phylum Streptophyta; class Magnoliopsida; order Caryophyllales; family Droseraceae; genus Dionaea; species Dionaea muscipula. Next base: position 10,342 of record JAOWBR010166077.1, read on the forward strand.
AGTACCATTGTCTGCTTGCTTGTTTAAGGCCATAAATAGATTTTCTAAGTCTATGAGCTCTAGTTTTCCTATACACAAGCATATGAGGTCTAGTTTTCCTGTACACAAGCATATGCTGCTCATTCTTACTTATCGTATCTTGCATAATATGGCCGATTTGATCCTTTGATTTACTTGCCATGATGTATCTCGGTTATTGCTTGTATCTTAGCCATTTTAGTGACACCTTGCATTTACCCATGAGACATTGTGGCTATTATCCACTGCCATTGCACTGATCGATGAAAGAACGTCAAGATCTGCAGAGATTGTCAGAATGTTCTAAAACAAGTATTATCCTCTGGACAATAGCCATCACTGACTTATTCGTTGGTTCATGGCCGTTTGATTTTGGAACTTTTCTAGGCATTTATATATTCATGATGCTGCTTTCATTTCAACACACACACGATATTATACTCAAGCAAAGAAGCTCTCCATTTCCTTGTTGTTGTTGAATTACTTCGAGCTCCTAAACGTTTGAAATTATTGTTGTTTGCAAGTGTAGCTAAGGAAAATTCTCTCAGTTACCCAAAACAAAGCAAGAGAGTATGAGTAATAGGGTTAGTGTGGTAAGCAGCTTGGCTTGTGTTTGTATTCTTAGTAGACCACTATGGGGTTAGGTAAAGAGTGAGTTTCAACTTGTATGGTTTTCTTGCCACCGTTAAGGCAAGAGTTGTTTTCAGAATAGAGGACTCAAGCTCGAGGCTAAGGCATCGAGGACTGGACGTACGCTTCGGTCGAACAAGTATAAATTATGGTGTCAATCCCTTTCCCTTATCTTTTAGTTTCTATTTTGAAACATATTTTCCGCGCAGCAATCTCTGATTTATCTATCTGTTTTGAAACGCATGTTGTGACTGTTTGATTGATTCGAAATGATTTTAGGTTTCCTTTGAGACTTGAATATCCCAATTCACCCCTCCCCTCTTGGTCTATTCTGGGCTAACATTTGGTATCAGAGCTTAGCTATTTCCACGGATTTTTCTAATCCTAAGCTGATGATCATGACAAGAGAAGGGCAGTCAAAAAATAAGCCACCTTTCTTTGATGACACGAACTATAGTTATTGGAGTGATAGAATGCTTATTTAGGTGGAAGCAAATGACTTTGACATGTATGAATGTGTGATAAATGCTTTTGTTGCACCTACTGTTAATGATGTAAATGGTACATCTTCACCAAAACCACGAAGCACGTCCACTGCAGCAGAGAAGAAATTGACACAATCTAATGCTAAAGCAAAAAATGCTTTTATCTGTGCTATGGATGATGAAGAATTTGAGAAAATTAAAACTTGTGTTTCTGCTCATGAGATGTGGACAAAAATGAAAATTACTCACGAAGGAACCGATCAAGTCAAGAAATCTAGACTTAATGTTCTTGTGCATGAATTTGAAATGTTCAAAATGAAA
>JAOWBR010166088.1:0-11795 GCA_028571145.1 Dionaea muscipula
GTTTGACTTGGGCCACTACCACAACCTCATGGGAGTCTTCTGTTGCATTTACTTTTACTAGTATCATGCTATATCTTTTGTTCTGACCCCGTGTACACCCCGAATAAATGATGTACAGGTGACGAGTAGATGAGAGCTAGGATGGATGCGGCGGGAGACGGATGCGGCCTCTTAGGATTCCCCTTGGTTCATGGACTGTTGTGGTTTTGTCTTTAACTTTCATTAGTTTTAGACATTGGGATGTGATGGAATCTTTGTATTGAACTAGTTTGACTCTTTTGTCTCCTTTGGCTTTCGCATGTTCCATTTGGATTGTTGATGATGGTTTGAGACAATTGAGTAGTTTGATTGTTGACCACCCATGTTAGCTCTTTAGCTTCCATCACGAGATTATTGATTGATGAATGTTAGGCTTGTACGGTTCGTGGGCGTCTCTCACGGGTCGTACGCCGGTCCACCCGGGGTGGGATGTGATAGTTACCCTCCCCTGAAGAATTATATTACAAGGTTTAACACTTTCCCTAAAGTTGGTGCATAAATGTCACACATGCCCAATTTAAACACAAAACTAGAAAACATTTGTCTTTGGACGGCTTTTGTAAGAATGTCACCAAGTTGGTCTTCTAACCTTATCGATGAGACCTCAACGATTTCATTATCTAGGTTCTCCTTGATGAAGAATCGGTTTATCTCCACACGCTTGATTCTATATTATTATACGAGATTATGAGCAATATCTTGAGTTGCGTGATTGTCACAGAATAACTTCATCGGTTGGGGATTATATGGTTATTTTGTTATGTGATTCATAATGGAGATTGTTTTGAGATATTTCATTGAAAACTCGTTGGATTCCGTGATAGACTCATTGAGTGGAAAGAAAACATACTCTGAGGCCGAACTTGCTGATGTCAGAAGATGTTATGTGGAAAAGCATGAAGAGTATTTGTGAAATACATATTCTGAATCTGCTAAATACATGTTATGTGTTATGTGTTATGTATATGCTCAATATAATTTGTCAAATACATGTTCTGTGTTATGTATATGTTCAATATGAATTTCTTCCATAATCCTTATTGTTTTGAATATGTCATGTAAATATTTAAGTGGTGATCAGAAAAATAGATTCACAATTTTGAATCGGTTATGTAAAAGTTTTATGTCTGTTATGTAACTGTTTTGAATCAGAAACAGTTATAGACGACGGTTTGAATATTTGAAACCGTCAACTATTTAGTATACAGATGACGGCTTGACAGTCAAACCGTCGTCTATAACTATTTACTGATCAGCACTTTTACATAACAGTTATTGCCAACATTTTAAGACAAAAGATAATTCTATCGTGTAATTATTAAATTTCTGACAAATTATTGACCATATTTATCGACGAATTTTTTCAAAAAAAATTCATGAACTTGCCGACGTGTTATCGATATTTTGCAATGCTGTCATTTATTATTTATATTGCCGACCTACTACCGACCATATATACTGACCGAATTATATGTCGTCGGTAACACATGGCAACAACTGCTGCCCCGGCTCGGGCTTTGAAGGGACAGGTTCAACAGTTCAATGACAGAACATCGTATGCAAATGTGGTTAGGATGGGCAGGGTTTCGAGCACAGGACTACCGTCTGTGAAGGGTGTTAGTATTGGCAATGGGTGGCTTCACCGTAGTGCAGTAGCATTGTTATGTGACTATCGAGCATCTGAATACCTGATTGACTCATTTATGCTAAAGGGTGAGGGTAATGCGACAGTTAGAATACGGGAAACAAGCAGGTGCTATTAACTTTTCAGATGGAGGAGCTGATGAAACAGATCATCGAGGACCATATCAAAATTGGAGTCAATGGTTTACTTCGATCAGTCGTTGGTCCGTCAACTCCGTTTACAGCTTTGGTAGGGAAGCGTGGTTAAGCTGTTATGGTGTTCTTGTCCATGCATGGAATTCAAGGACGTTCACTGCTATTGGACAACATTGGGGGGAAGTGATTCGGATTAAAGATGACACAGTGAATTCCTCACGTTTTGACATCGAAAAGGTGAAAGTTTTCATGAACAATTCAGATGTTATAAATCATCATATGCAACTGGTGGTTGGGTTCAAGACTTTTACTATTCGTATCGCTGAGGAGCAGGCTGTTTTTATCTGCAATTCGGATTTTCGTTGCCAATGTGCTTGTCATACTGTCGATCTTAATTCAGGGGGTAGAGGTTCGGTGTCCACAGATGAAGTCACAGACAATGGCACCGATGTGGGGAGTTTAGGCGCTAGGTTGGATACAGGGAGTGCAGTGCGGCGATCCTCCGGTCTCTCTGGGGGTTCTAATAACATACAAGAGGAAAATCGTGTGGATGCTTGGCAGATGGAGGAGCTCGAACAGTCAGTAATGGCACGAAGAGCTGGGCACGATGATGACATGGCCAGAGATTGTATTGATGATATTAACAATAATGAGTGTGATGCTTCATTGACTATTAGGCCCTATCTTGTGATTGGAATGGGCAAAGGCACGGGGGAGAAGTTGAAGAGTTCGAAAGAGAGCTGTCTGATTAAGGGGTGTGAATTAATGGCTGATATTGCCAATGGTAGAAAAGTGGGGTCAAGGGATTTGGTTATTTACGATGCTGAGCAAATGGAGTCGGGGCCCCATGGTTTTGGGCGTGATGGGCAGGTTAGTGTTGGGTTAGTGGACCCGTCTAGGAACAACATCTGCTTGCCTATTTTGGAGTCTATTGGGCCGGATCAACAGGTGGATGAAATCCATCTTGAGGTGGTGCTGAATATGAATATAGGAAGAGAGTTTATTATTCCTGGTGGAGAAATTGGGGAAGATGGTATCTCGGCCCATTCTGAAGACAGTGGGTGGAAAGGCGTTTAAGAGCACGACAATTTAGGTAGTAACATCATCGGGAGTTGTCTACCTCATGAGATCTCGTTCAGTGCATTGCCTTCATCCAGTAAAAGAGTTCAATCAAGCCATATCCTGGCTGATCTCATGCAAGAAGATCAAGTCATTGTCAGGAGGGGTGAAGGAGATGTTGCTGGGGCAAACCCGCAGGCTGATGATGGCACTGATTTGAGGGGGGCTGTGGCAGAAGAGGACCTTGGGGTTCTATAAGGACATGAGCTTCATGGTGTTCAAGCCGGAAAAGATGGAGCACTAGTGGGGCTATCTGGCGTTGGAAATCTAAGGAATAAGGGTAGGCCCGTTAAGAAAAAGAAAGTAGTAGTCTCGGCGGTAGCAAAGGCGTTGGGGAAGCCATCCAATGTTTCCGAAGATAGTAGAGTTGTTGATTTGGATAAGGCACCGGATGAAGCTGAAAGGGTGTGGCGGATGGGGAAAGTGCTTGGGTTGATATCATCTGAAGCGGATGCATCGGTGGTGGACAGGATTGCGAGCAGGGTATCAGATGGTGATGGTGATAGAGGACAGAAGCCATCCGTGTAGGCATGCTATGTTCAGGGGATATTCAGGTGTCAACTTTTGTTTATGAGGATAGTGACGTGGAATATTCGCGGGTTGGGGAGACCAGAGAAGAGAAGGAAATTGAAAAGAATTATCAAGCAGCGACAAGTGGATATGATACTGCTTCAAGAAACAAAGAGGGAGTAAGTGGATGATCAATTTTTCAGAGAAATTTGGTATGGTGGTGAGGTAGACTATATGGATATTGTCGCTGAAGGAATGGCGAGAGGCCTGCTCTGTATTTGGAACCCGAAGATTTTCTCTGTTGAGCAGTGCATTAGAAATAGATCTGCAATTATGCCGATGGGTCAGATTTTGGGGAGCTTCCCGTGTACTATTAAAAATGTTTATGCCCCGTGTTCGCCGCATATGTAACACCCCAATCTGGGATGAAACTGACGATAACCTGTATTGAAGCTTATAGGTCCTAAACCAACTACTCAAATCTTTGTGAAACTCAAGACCACGTAGTGGTCAACACTATTTAAAACATGTCACAAGATGAATCTATATCCCAACATCAAATCTCACTATACATCTAAACTAAACAGCGTAAAACAAAAGTAAAACATCTATTAATTTAATCATGGAAATCTTCATCTTGTGTCAACCTATGAGGCATGAGGTTATTACTTCCGTCACATCCGCCACATTTAAACGTAACTATCTGAAAAAGAATAAAATCAGTAACTGTTAGCTTACTAACTAGACTAAGTAAGGATAGTTAGGGTAAAAACAATGGCATACTTTTTAAATAATGGCTTAGCAAGCTTTTAAGAAATAAGAAACTGGATAGTGGACTCAAAGTTATTATCTCAAAATGGAAACGCAATCAACTAAAAACTGAAAACTATCCACTATCACATCGAGAAACTCATGCCGAAAGGAATAAATAAGGCACGACACATAGAACTGGAAACTATCAAAACAACCTTTAAAAGCCCCAAACTCAAAAGAACATATCTTTAAAAGTGTATCTTTTGGTTTAGCGTCGGCCTTGTGGACAAACGCCATACACAAATCCTTAAAACTGTCTTTCGGTTATAGTATATGTCTTGTGAACAGATCCAATAAAACAATCTTCAAAATTATAACTTCGGTTACAGTATCTGTCTTGTGATTATATACTATAAAAAAAATCTATAAAACTATCTTTCAGTTATAGCATCTGTCTTGTGAACAGATACTATAAAACAAATCCGTTCCAATCATAAAGAAAAACAAGTCATATTCACCCCTAGGGATATCCCTACAAACTTGAACCATAACCCGGTATGGCAACTAAGATCAATGTATTATTAAGAAGCAACCGTCTAAGTCAACCAGGATCAGCGGATACAACATAAGGGACGTTGTGACACCAGGAGTCGTCCCCCCCATAAGAGACTAATCTTACGTGGCCGAAGTTAATCTCAGGGTGATCAATGTTATGTGGGATAACATCCCTTCAAGCATAATCAACGGACTATTTTAAACATCAAGTACTCGGAAACAAGCTAAAAAAGTTCTTTTTCATTCTATCAAAAGTCGCACATGAACCCTATCTCTACAAAGAGAATAGCATCTAACTCAACTTAACAATAGTTAAACCCATGTTAATCAATAAAATATATTTCAAAACCCCATAATAATAAAATGTACTTCATAAACACTCTATTACAATCCTCATCACAGAAGCCCAGGAGAACATGACTTCATCTTAGCTATAAGCGTACACCCTAGATTGTCGACCGGAACGATGTACCCAAACAGTATGACCGACCCATCTCATGCACGTGATTGACAGGACCATAATAAAGTGTCCTTTCCAAACATAGGAAAACCAATGAAAACTAAGAAAACACCCCAAGGACCCGTAGGTCGAACACAATCAATAAACGAACACCAACCGAATACCGAAGCAAATATAGTGTATGCTACTGTAGACAAAGCGAAGGGTGTGAAGAAAACGATATCGGATACCATGGAAGGTCTTAAACTACCCTCACCTTATAAACTCGTGTAAATTCTATTCACGTTGACACCTTGTTGCCCGAGTCAACCTTGGTAGATAACTTTAGCTCCTGAACACAGATTATAAAGCATATCAATCATATGCTTAACACTAATAAAAGTCACTATCCTTTAATCATGTCCTAATCCTTCAAAGGAATCCTTAAACAAGTCTTTAAATCTTCTTAGAACTCCTATTAACGAAATAAAAACCCATCCATAAGTTTCTAAGATGATTAATCATCAATCGGGAATGAATCCCTAACGTTCAGTGCTCGAACAGATCAAAACATGTCAACTGTTACAAGGGTCGGATATCTTCTTCTTCTGATCCGGATATCCGTCCAACACATACAAAGGGTAGGATATCCTTTCCTCCAAGCCGGATATCCGGTTCCAACATCTGCAGAATTCTGCAAAAGTTTACCCGAATTTACACAGATTTTATAAACACCAAATCTCTTCAATTCTTATTCAAAACACCTCAAACCACTTCCAAAACATGTCATAACATCAATATAACATGATTAAATCATTTCCAATCAAAATCAACATCAATCACACAAAAACACCTTATGGAAAATCATGAAAACCAATAAGTTCAAAATCTAGAATTCTTAAACATGCTAAATTCATTCCATCCATTTAAATCATCACTTAGCAGCTCATACAAATCAGGAATCATGTAGTTATTATACTTAACTCCCTTTCATGCTCAATCAATTGCTAGTTCATAAAATCACTTGATGAAAAATCCATAAAAGTATGGAAACCATTAATCATTAACCAAGAGGTGGACCTTTACCTCCACAATCTGAAATGAATGGATTCAACCTCTCCTTGAACTTTACCAATCATCAAACATACAGGAGTTACAAGAAATCCCTTCTCTTCTTCTTTACCTTTTCCTTTCTTTTCCCCGCTCTTTCTCTCGGCTCTTCCCTTCTTCTTTCTCTGATTTCCCTTGGTTTCGTTGTTTAATTGCTAACTCATGGGTTATGAAATGAAGAGGCAGCTTGGGTTAGTCATCCCTTGACGTGTCCTTCTCAAATTCTAGGTGCCATGTGTATCCATGCAAGTGAACACATAGTATAGTCAAAGTCAAACAACTTGGCTGATTTGCTCCCCTTCCCACGTGCAGCCATAAGGTAGACAAGGCAAGTTCTTCTAACTTTCTATCCTTAGATTAAAATATGCTTAAGTTAAACTAACCTAAATAAAAAGTCGTACTACACAATTCACAACTATCTCCAAGTTTCCGTTCACTATCAACACGGTAGTCATTATTCTTAGTATTTCATAACGATCCCGATGGTACTAAAATCATTAAAGTCCGATGTCGTTTTTTCAAAATGACAGTTTTATACCTAAAACGCGTAATTTTTATCATAAATCCAAATTAATTCCCAATAAATCTCTTTAATCCTAAAATGTCCAAAACTTAGTCACAATGAAATTTCTAAATATCATCAAAACCCAGTTAATCCAGTACGGCGTATAACATTCTAGCCCCTTATAAGAATTTCGTCCTCGAAATTCGAAGGAACATTACCAAAACACAAAGAGTAGATGACACACATCTTCCGAAAATGAACGGGCCCAAAATGAACCGATTCTCTCTGATACCACAAATGTAACACCCGAAAACCGGATGAAACCGGTGATAACCCGTGGAGCAATCCACGAGTCATTAAAGCCTAGGATACCACAACCAATAAGATAAAATCGACAGATAAAAGGTAAGTGACTGCAAGTCTTGCAAATTGCTAAAACAAAAGAAGTCTATTCCTCAAAAAGGAATCATACATACTCATGGAACAACAATAACATCAATCTAGGGATACAACCAGGGTACGAGACTGTCCTCAATGAGAAAGAGAAAAATCTAGAACAACAAGTGCAGAAGCAAAACTAGAGGAGGGAATGAAAATCCTAGAGGCAGCATCGTCTGTCCGCAACATCCATGCTGACATCGGAAGATGACTCCTGCCAAAACAAGCAGGGGTAGTATCCGTCAGCCATCACTAGCTGGTGAGATGAAATAGAGACAAATAAGCAAATGCCATAGTCGAAAGATAAATGGTGAACTGAAACGCACAAGTTCCAAAATATGCTTTTTGTACCGTACAAAACCCTTCATGAGAAATGGTGCAAAACTGAAAGGTATGTCACCGATAGAAAACATCAATCATACTTAAACAAAATACAAATCAAATCATAAAGTCCGCAAGGTCCATACAACGACCATAAATCCCAAAAGTCATAATATCAAGAACCTATTAAAAATCTCAGGTATGTCCATCATATAAATACTAAGAGTGATAAGAGACTCATAAAACCACATGAGTTACACTGAACTTATAAATATTGCATCCAAAGGAGAAAACTCTCCACATCATAAAAACATGGGTCATCAAAACTCACAAATCAGGATGTTTCTACAGCCGAGTAACCAATAGAAAACTCGCTCTAAAACCAATAGACAAGAATCGAAAATGGATTAAATACTGGATCTAAGAGAGAAATCTCTTAACAATATAAACATGATGATAATGGATAAAATACTGGATCTTGTCATAACTGAATCTTTCACAACTGCTAGGATATCCCAGAACGCCAACTTGATACACAAATCTGGTATGACATCCGTGAAGATGTACTATCAAGAGGTACCGTTCTAATCTCTCCGTCGTGAACGGATTGACCTAAGGATGTTGTGACACCCGTAGGTGGCCTTGGTTTCTCAAAGAGAAGCACCCCAAGGACTTTGAGAAAACAGCATCTATATCTCAAGTTCATAAAAACTCCCCATAAGCTACAAGCCTGCGAGCTAAGAGAAGTCCGTGTAAAAGCATAAAATCCATCACGACACTAATGTTGGAAACATAAAAACATTATAAGAGTGCATCATAAATCATACGCTATGATATATATATCAACCATATGTAAAACAAGTAAAAGTGAGTAAAATACCTATACTTTTCATGAACCACTATCCGTACAACAACTCAAATGAGTCAAAAGAAGTGGTGACGAGCCTAACATTAATCCAAAACAAAGATAATGACTTCTCGTAAAAGTCTTTCCAAAAGGAAGAAGTAAACTCAGTAATTCATAAAACACTTCACTACTCGTAGAGGAGAGTAAAATCCGTCAATAAAACATACTCCAAATCATTCATGAAACGGTCGATAAATCAGATCACGAAGAGTCTAAGCATGAATCTTGGAAAAGGAAACAATCATGACCCGAGAGTCTAAATCATACATATATCACCATAGATCGAGTTGTTCGAAAGTGGAGTGTACCATGCTAAATACCGGCTGTAAGGAGAACTGACGAAACCGATGAATGTTTTAAAGAACTTACTTACCAACTGTCTCATAAGACATCTCACCTGGAAGTTGGAACAAGCTCACCAAGAGAACCAAAATCCAATCTCATCACGGATCAACCAAACCATGCAAAAGTCACACATCACGATCAATCCAAGTCCCCGATAAACAATGATGGACAAGAGTCTCAAAAACCGACTAACGGTGAAACAACCAATCAATAACTAATGGAGACCATCAAACATCACAAGCTAAACCTTAAATAGCCTCAAAATCAACTTAGGGTCGATCCACGACCCTCCCTCAGCAAATCCCCACAAGCCGGAAGCGAACAAACTAAAACAGCCCATGCTCAAACCCCAAGGCCGGATATCCGGTCACCATCATTCGGATATCCACCCATCATGTGCATCCGAGGGCAGAAACTCTACCCCAGGGATCCGGATATCTGGTGATCCTAACAGGATATCCGGCCCTACATTTTGTAGAAAATCTGTAGAATTCAAAGGCATGAACCTCAACCAAATCCAAGCTAAAATTCAACCAAAACACATCCATCACACCACAAAACATGCACTAAACCAAGCCAATCCTTCACAACATAACAACCTCATACCAAACATAAAACCACAACCATGAAAAACCAAATCAAGGCCAAACAACCTAAAACTAAAGGAAAACCAAGAATCACATGAAACACTCACACAAAACTCAACATCAAGACTTCTCACAAGTGTCAAATGACAAATCAAGGCATATCAAAGCTTCCAATACCATCAAACACACATGTATCTCAACTTCACATCATCAAAAACCCATCCAAGATAAGGAAATTAAGGGAAACCAATAAAATCATACCTTTGAAATCACCAATGAAGGGTCCTCCAAGCTCCACAAGGTTACCAAAATGATCTCCAAACAAAAGAAAACAAGATCTAAGCTTAACCTCAAGTGAATGTGAAGAAATCTCCATGAATCTCCGTCGATCTCCTCTTCTCTTCTTTCTCCCTTCTTCTTCTCTTTCCTTCTCACATGTGGAAGAGGCAAGAGGAGGGCTGATTTTAGCTAAACAAGTCCCCAACACCTCATAATACCACTCTCACACTCAACCCATGCATTTAATGCATAAAATCCACAAAGTCAAATAAAGTGTCTAACATTCAAATCCTCAAATATCCTTAATCTCCTTGTCACGCGTGCACACTAATCCTAAATAGCTCAAACTCATCACCAAAAATAACGAAATTAAATCACGGTCATAATGAACCTAAATTCGAAACCGTAAAAACCGTCACAACACAAACCGACTAATCCCGAAAAATCGGTGCAATCCACATACGTCAATATGGTACTCTTTGGTCATGCCTCATCATCCCGGTCATGCCGGTATAATTAAAACGATTGTACGGAATACAATGCAAAAAATAGCCGAATGACTATATAAAACCCGAGAACACTATTCACGTAAAACACTATTCACCGAAAAACTAAAAATCTCCAATATGGTATATCAATCAAAAATAAGCATAAAACAACATAAATATGCTTATAGAACACGGGTTATAATATTCTACCCCCCATAAAAAGATTGCGTTCCCGAAATCTAAAATACTAAATCTAAATCGAATGAAGATATCTCGTGAAAGTTTAGCATGAAGATAAATGAGAAAAGGTGTCGTCATCTCTTCGGCTCTCCAGCGGTCTCTCTCCCACTACATGAAATCGTCAACATCAATCATCAAGATAGACGAGGTCCTCAAAGCCCCAATCTACTTATCAAAGGTCTCAACGAGCTACAAGTCAACCTCACACCTCCCGAACCATCCATGGCCCAAAATCATCACGCATGACAACCTACACGAACAACCCTCACATCAAAACGTGGAAGGCATGCACTTCCAAACAGAACTACTAGTGAAACCATCTTGAAGAGCCCCCAATAATTAAATCATGAGAACTTTACCCTCCACAAAGAGTAGAGCGAAAATCATAACAAATCAGGTCAATGCTCATAAATCATACTCAAATAATACGAGTACTTGAATTACATAAGTAAGATCAGGTTAGGAATAACAAGTAAAACTCACCGGATGCTGTGAAACGATGCCTCTAGAACTAGGAGAAACTAAACTTCGAGAGTCAAAACTCAAGAAAGATTCAAAACGAAAATGAACGGGTCCGAAATGAACCGACCCTCTCTGATACCACAAATGTAACACCCTAAAACCGGATGACACCGACGATAACCCTGGACCAATCAACGGGTCATTGAAGCCTAGGAAACCATAACTAACAAGATAAAATCGACACATAAAAGGATAAGTGACTCCAAGTCATGCAAATGGCTAAAACAAAAAAAGTCTATTGCTGAAAACGGAATCATGCATACTCATGGAACAACAATAACAACAACCCAGGGATACAACCAGGGTGTGAGTCTGTCCTCAACGAAAAAGAGAAGTATCTAGAACAACAAGTGCGGAAGCAAAACTAGAGGAGAGAATGAAAATCCTAAAGGCAGCATCGTCTGTCCGTAACATCCGTGCTGACACCGGAAGATGACTCTTGCCAAAACAAGCAGGGGTAATATCCATCAGTCATCACTAGCTGGTGAGATGAAATAGAGAAAATTAAGCAAATGCCATAGTCGAAAGATAAATGGTGAAATGAAACGCACAAGTTCCAATATATGCTTTTTGTACCGTACAAAACCCTTCATGAGAAATGGTGCAAAACTGAAAGGTATAATGTTGATATAATTTTTATTTTTTTATTAAAAAATTATATGAAATGCACGGCATGATATGAACATCATATGAGCACACAAATATTTTTTGTGAGGATAAATAAAATTATAAGGATGTTCATCGTGCCAACGGCACGGACAATTTCTAGTGTGTGTGTGTGTGTGTGTGTGTGTGTGTGTGTGTGTGTGTGTGTGTGTGTGTATATATATATATATATATATATATATATATATATATA
>JAOWBR010166099.1:0-11794 GCA_028571145.1 Dionaea muscipula
TCCTCCTGCCGGCGTGATGTAGAGCCTAACCGGTCACACACATAAGGTTTGTTGAATTTGATCAAGTCCTTGTGGTTAAGGGTGAATTAGTAATTATTAGTTTGTTAAATTCAATATTGCACAGCTCTGCTAGCATAACTAAGCGGGAACGTTAGTTTAATTAGAAACTAATTAATTATTTATTCAATATGACTAAATTATCTATTAAAGGAGTTTAATAGATATTTAGGTTAAGTGGGTGTTATATATGGCAAGGCCCATTATGAATGGGCCAAGGTTTTATTAACCTTGTTTATATATTAAGGAGAAAGAGAATGAGATTCTCTATGCCAGCTTTCCACTATACACGCCCAAGAATTGGTAGGAAATTTGAGAATTTGATTCTCATTCCATGGGCTGCTGTACGCCAACAGTAGAAGGAAACAATGAGAATATGATTCTCATTGTGTGCATGAGATGCACGCCCAAAAACCAAGAGGAGAAGAAAAGTAGTTTTTCATCTCCTAAACCCTAGCCACACTACGAGGAGTCGTAGTAGAAGGAAGATCAAAGAAGACGAACCGTGTGGATCACGGTTAGAGGACGGACATGTGGACGTCTTCGTTCCCTCCCGATCTTGCCTCAGATCCATTTCAGGATTTGTCCGCTATATGCGCCGAATAGGTACGCACATTCGATTCCATATTTTCGCATACTCGTATTTAACATGATCCGGATTAGATCCGGGATAAAAATTTAAATTTCTGCTGCATGCATGCTAATCTAAATCTAACAATTAGACCCGGTAAATTCAACCCGACCTGTAAATCTGATCTGATCCATCCGTAAATTAAATCGATCTGAATCGAAATTAGATCGATTCCGAAGAACTCGAACTCGTCTAACCCGAATCCGAATCAACCCGAAACTGAAATTTGACAAATAACCAGAACCGAAAGCAATCCAAAACTTGAACCAACATGACCCGCAACCCAAAAACCCGTAATCAAAAGTAATCCGTAATCCGAAATATCCGAACCGAAGTCATATGTATTCCGAACAAACCGAACAAAAATAAACAGTAACCCTAACATAATCTAACCCGAAGTGAATCGTAACGCGAATATAACCTGAAAATAATCCAAATTTTTTATTATATATTATTTAATATTTTAATCAATTTTTCAGTTTTCATTTTGATATATGGGGAAATTCCCCCATACGCGTGGACAGAAGAACACGGGACACAAGAGACGCAACCGTGCTCGCCGACGCTTGGACCGGGACCGGACGGATCTGACGGGATCACTCCGGGTGATCAGCCCAGGAGATCAGCCCGACTGATCCTCCCTCTCCCACCATCGCCCATCTCCTTCTACGGGCTGAACCGCCGGGCACGTCTTCCGGGCTGGTCACCATCGGAGGGCTCCGGGAAGATCTCCTCCTCACTTTCGGGCTGATCCTCCCTCTCCCACCATCGCTCATCTCCTCCACGCCGGGTAGATCTGTCAGGCTGATCAGCCGGGCTGATCACCCGGGTAGATCATGCCCCCTCCCCTATAAATAGGGGCTCACCCCCTAGTATTTTCTATCGCTTTCTTCTGAATTCCTGTACTAAGCTTGATTCCACATCTTGCTTTCCCCTGCTGACTTAGGCATCGGAGCGGTCGTCCCGGGCTCACACTTCGGACTTCCATCTGATGTGGTTTGCTCATCCTTTCAGGTCCACGAGTTGATTTCTTCATCGTTAAAAGCGATCCAGCATTGGCTTAGCTCGTTGAACCGGTCTACCTTGGCCCGACCATCCAGAGTTAGTTCTCTAGCCAGTTGGTGTTTAGCTTGACTCATTTACAGGCTATAACATCTGGCGCCGTCTATGGAAAGAGACAATTAGTCATGTCTACTTCTTCTCCAACTCGCACTGGACTTGAACAGAAAATCTCCACACAGGATAATTTACCGACTAGAGTAGAATTCAACCACTTGAAGAGTCTCCTTCTAGAAATTAGAGATAGTTTGGTTTCCCGCCGACCTGGCATACTTGGAGCACCTGAAAACTTGCCAGAGCAGGTCCCAACCGATCAGGATTTGCTAGAGACCGAGGAGTCTGCCCGGACTAGGGCAGATTTGCTTGGTAAGAGCAAACAGGCTACGCTCCCACCAGGGCACTTGACGTCGGACGACCACCTCATCCTTTCGGAGCATGGACAACCGAGCAGACACGCTCATTGCCAGTAGCCACTCACCACTGACGACGACGGCCACGAGACATTGTATACCGCTCTGGAGCAGCGGGCCCTGCTCTAGACCGAACCAGTTGATCCTTCCAGTCCCTTCACTCAGGAGGTTCATGATGCACCCTTTCCAACAGGGTTCAGACTGCCACAGATGGATCTGTACGATGGTTCCACCGACCCCGAAGACCATCTTAACAACTTTGAGGTTAAGATGCAGTTGTTTGGAGTGAAGGACGCCATTATGTATTGTGCTTTTCCATCCACCTTCAAGGGGGCCGCTCGACCGTGGTTTGCCTCCTTATCCCCTTGATCCGTCTTGAGGTTCTCACAACTGAGGGATGCCTTCACAGGGTAGTTTACCAGCTCCTGCATCTTCTCTAGGGCCGCCCCTAGCCTATTCAGCATCCAACAGAGATCTGACGAGTCCTTGAGAGCGTTCATGGCACGCTTCAACATGGCTTACATTCAGATTCTCGTCCTCGGCGTCGATATAGCCATGGTTGCCATTCAGACAGAATTGTATTCCAGTGCCTTCCTTGATGACCTCACCCTCCGCAGGCCTACTGATTTTGGCCAGCTACTGTAGAGGGCACGCATGTACATGATGCTAGAAGATCGGAATAGATCTCGAGCAGCCTCCGACTCTAGAGTTGAGCACCGTAGAGAGTCCAGCAGAGATGCCTCTCCCGAGAGAGACCGCCATAGAGGCAGGAGATCTCGCCGATCTGAGACGAGGCCCCACAGGATTGAGCATCCAAGGAGGAAGCATACTCCTCCCATGCCCTCAGGAGCGTAGGTTCTCATGAGCTTCCTTGACAGGTGGTGCAGCTATCATAAGCATCTGAGTCACTACACAGACGACTACCGAGTGCTCAAGAAGTACGTAGAGGGTAGCAAACCCTCCTCCACGAAGAGAAGAGCCTCCAGTAGGAGCACAAGCCCGGAGCGTCGTCCGGCTTAGTGGTCGCTTTATATGCTTTCTTCTTGTACTTTTTCTTTCCCGCTGTTACTTGCATCTGTAAAAATAAACCTTGATTGACTTGATCGTCGGAGCAGTACCTATCGTAGGGCTCTCTGACACGTTTTCTACATTGCACAGATCGCAGGACACGCTACCTATGCCGCTTCAGTCATATAAATCGCAACATCAAGGCTCCACCCTGAGTGGTTAGACAAGGCGGGTCCATCCTGTCTCTCCCTGTAAGTCTAGGTCCGCCTGCTTGGTTGAGAGTCTCCCTGTAAGTCCGGGTCCGCCCGCCTGGTTGAGAAAGTCGAGCCTTTGTCCCGCACATCTTGTAAGAGGGGTCGCTCCTGCCGAGATGTCACTAAGTCGAGTTCTCCCCCGCCCATCCTTATTAGCCAGGTCGCTCCTGCCTAGGATGTATCCAGCCGCGATGTTGTGCACCCCAATACGGATCCGTCTTGCGGGGGTAAGCCATGGCGTCGTGCACTCCCTGAGTCAGATTCCGCACCATTCATAGACTCAGGCTCATTGTGTTGCTTTAATACGTGAGGTTTTGTTGCTAAGACCAGCAGGATGGGGAGAAGACGAGGACACCAGACAAGTCAGCCGAGGATGTATTCCGGTTTTCGAACCGTCGCCGACTTGGAAGCCGCACTCTCCATCTGTCGAACCTCCGGCTTCATAGCCGCGCTCTATCAGCTCCAAGCCATTCATGTCCCATATAAGTCAGGTCTGCCCTGCCTTGGACATATTTTCCATATAAGCCAGGTCCGCCCTGTTTTGGACACATCTTCTTCTTTGCAGCTTCCTTGGAACTTTAAAGAAGCTATAGGACTACAATCCACATAAGCACTTCACCCGAGCAAAACATTTCCCTTGTACGTCAGGTCCGCCCTACCTTAGACGTTTGCTCCTACTTGTAAGTCGGGTCCGTTCCGCCGAGACGATTGCCATCTGAGCCTTAGGGTCCATCTCGGATAGTCCAAGGTGAAGTTGCTCCCATTCGACGTAAAGACACAACAAATATCGTCAACACTCCGCTCCAACAGTAAGGAGCAAGGTGCTCATGCCGCACTCAGCTCTCTTCGCCTAAGGCTCCTCCTCCGTCACCGTCGACTTCTCAGTCGTCCCCTACGGCTCCTCCGTCGTCATCGTCGACTCCTCAGTCATCACCTACGGCTCCTCCGCCGTCACCGTTGACTCCTCAGTCGTCGCCTACGGCTCCTCCGTCGTCACCGTCGACTCCTCAGTCATCGCCTACGGCTCCTCCGCCGTCATCGTCGACTCTTCAGTCGTCGCCTACGGCTCCTCCGCCATCATCGTCAACTCCGCAGTCATCGTCGTCGGCCTCTCAGACACAGGCCTTAGACTTTTGTCCACGTAAACGAGTTGATCTTGTTTCAAAGTTCATAGTCTGCACTCCGTTTGCACTATAAACTTGGGGGACTGATGATATATGGGGAAATTCTCTCATACATGTGGACAAAAGGACAAAGGATGCAAGAGACGTAACCGGGCTCGCCGCACATTGACGTTCGGAATAAGACCAGACGGGTCTAGCGGGATCACCTCGGGAGATCAACCCGGGTGATCAGCTCAGGTGATCAGCCCGGGTGATCAGCTTGGGTGATCAGCCCGGGTGATCAGCCTGGGTGATCAGCCCGAGTGATCAGCCCTCCGCCGCTCTGCGCAGCCCTCCGCCGCTCTGCACAACCCCCTGCTACTCCGCATAACCCCCTGCTACTCCGCATAGTCTTCCGCTGCTCCGTACGATCCTCCGTCGCTCTGTACGGTCCTCCGCCGCTCCGTACGGTCCTCCGCCGCTCTGTACGGCCCTCCCGAGTCAACCTGATCAATCCCGGGACAGGTTCCCCGAACTTCATGAGAAGATTCCCTACCTTGTCAGGAGATCACAGCCACTGACCGTTCGTCAATCGGAGCTCCATCCAGGTCGCACGGGCTCCCCGAAGGTCCCAGTGATATAACTATAAATATGCAACTTCCTCCCCTATAAATAGGGGTTCACCCCCTGGTATTTTCTATCTCTTTTTTTCGACTTTTGACGTTAAGTTTGATTCCGCATCTTGCTTTCACCTGCTGACTTAGGCATCGGAGCGGTCGTCCTGGGCTCACACCTCGGGCTTCCCTCTGACGTGGTTTGCTCATCTTTCCAGGTACACGACTTGATTTCTTCATCTGTGAGGTCGATCTAGCATTGGTTTAGCTCGTTGAACCGCATTACCTTGGCCTGACCGTCCGGATTTGGTTCTCGAGCCAATTGGTGTTTCACTTGGATCATTTTCAGGCGATAACAGTCCCTGACAAAGTAAATAATATTTAGATAATATTTTTAATCATTTTTAATATTCTCAAAACGTCCATAATCTTTTTCTAATATTCCTAAAACACCTCTTACCTTTCGTATCTATTTAAACGTTTATATCATTATATATCACTATAAAATCGTTATTTCTCATCTTTTTTATCGCTCAATGTTAATTTTATCTTTTATCATATGTATTCTGCTAATGACGGACGATTTTTCTTATAAGGACGAGTATTTCGAGATTAAATTTGACTTTTTTACACCCACACCCCCTACCCGCTCTGCCTAGGTCCCCCCAACCCCACCCGCTCCGCCGTTAGGTCCCACCCGCCGCCTCAGTCAAGCCCCGCACTTCCCACCCGCTCCGCTACTAGGAGCCTTATGCACGACGAGGGCATGCTGGTGGCAACAGCTCGAGGCTAGGTGGTAGCTGTTGTGGCGGGGGTTGGTATAGGTAGATGACTGTATTGGATGATAGATCGCACTCGCGAGAAGTTGCCCACGATCTTCTGGTATCGTATAGCGACAACGACGCTCATCTCGATCAAACTCATCCAATATCTTCATGAAAGCAGGAGAACGATATCAATCTAGTAGATAGTACACGATACCATAGTTGATATCGGGGAAAAATCCCCTCGAGACACGTGGCCAAATGGTCCGAGATTGGACCGTACGGTCTTAACCATTCAAACCCGAGCTCTCGGTCAAATCTGGTCAAACTTGGTCAAATCCGGTCAATCCCGGGAAAACCCGACCAAACTTGCCCTGAAAAATTCTCCATGTCACCACGAGCGCATGGGCGCAAACCGTTCGTCAATCGGAGTTAAAACGAGCCCAAACGGGCCTTCCGAAGTTTCTTTCGTGCGGACCGAATTTGTCCTCTTTGACCGGCCCAGGTCCTCCTCTTTGACCGGCCCAATTTCTTCTCCTTTGACTGGCCCAAATCATTCGTTTGACTGGCCCATTAATCACATTTGGACTAACCTAGCCCAACACCTTAGATAAGCCCATTTTCACCTCTTTTTCCCCCACTATAAAAACCAAACCCATCATTAATTGAAGGCAGATTTTTGGGGATGGAGCTACAGTATCACCGACTCCCTCGGACGACACTCTCGGCAGACACGCTCGGGAGAGGCTATTCATCAACACACTCGGTGAACTCCCTCTCCAGACACACTCGGTGAACTCCCTCTCCAGACACGCTCGGGTGAATTCCACATCAACAGCCTGCTCGGAGGGTGGCTTGCTCGAGAGACCACCCATTGACTCGCTCGGGTACATCATCTAGATTCATCATCATTCTCAGCCTGGTCTCAGATTCACCACTCACCAGAACTCGCTCGGGATCCCTCAATTGGCTCGCTCGGGATCTCATTCAGAACATGCTCGGGTAAACAACCCGCTCGGGTAGCCGACCTGCTCGGTGATCCCCATCCTAATCTGTTCAAGAGATTACAAACACTTGCTCGGGTAAACTACCTGCTCGGGTACCTAATTTGCACGAGGGAGGCAGCCAGTGAGGCCTGCTCGGTGACTTCCTCATCGACTACCCAGACCCTTCATCGACTCGCTCGGGACAGAGCCACAGAACTTGCTCGGGACCTCCATGGCTTGCTCGGGATTTGCACGCTCGGGGTTCCAGATTGCTTAGTGAAAGCTCACAGCCAGCTCAGTGGCGACACAGTCACCTGCTTGTGACTTGGCTTGCTCGGGAGTTGGCTTGCTCGGGAATCGTCCATCGCCGGCTCGGGAATTGGACATTACCTGCTCGGGAACCATCGACATCCAGCTGCCCAGAGAAGTCCCACCAAACATGCTCGGTGACCTCTGTTCACCCACTCAGTAACACTCGTCACTCACCCGCTCGGGACTCGGTCTCTCACCGGCTCGGGATTCGGCACTCGCATGCTCGGGATTGGCAGCCAGCTTAGGCTCCTTCGCCTGCCCGGTCTTCATCTCCTCTTGCTCGGCTCCCTTGGTTCTTCATTGCTGTGTTTCTGGAGGTTGAAGATGACATAATTATCAGATCTAGTCAACCATGCCATCGGTCAACAGACATTTTGAGGATTAAATGAGTTTGGGCCACCTTGAACCATAAGTTTAGGCCCAATTTGGTGAGACCTAGGTTATTATTTTGGGCTGAGCAGGTTGAATGAAATCAGGCCCAAGAAACTCATTAATCAGGCCTCTATGCTGGGAATAAGCCCAAAAGACTTATTTAAACCCAATAGCACACAAAACTAGCCCACTTAACTATAAGACCCAATTTTACCACTCAACTTAATTCACCCAAATTCCCCCTTGAGCCCTAAAATTAGGGTTTAAGCCCTCTTACCTCACTCTCTTCGCCTAAACCCCTAAAAATTCGCCCGGAGACCCTAAAAATCCCGCACACGCCCTTTTTGACCCGGTTTGACCAACCGGGCCCAACCGGCCCACTTTCTCGTCCTTCTTGACACGGCTTGACCCGGTTTGACCAACCGCGCCCAACTGACCCACTTTCTCTCTTGCACCCTCTTTCTCTCTCTTCCGCATTTCCCGGTACTCCTCGCACGCAGGAGCGACCGGTCATTTTACACACTTGCTGACTTAGGCATCGGAGCGGTTTCCCCGGGGTCATTCCCTGGGGTACCCTCTGACGTGTTTGCTCGTCTATCTCAGGTCAACTTCGGAGCGGGTCGGGATCACCTTCGCATCACCATTCACTCCTCTCCCGTGCCGACCGGGTCCGCTCCGCCGGCCGGAGTCATCTCATCCTGATCGGATCGGGACTTTGATGATCACTTTTAGAGGGTCCAAGGTGCTGACCGCCCCCGGGATTTTTCTAGGAGTATCACCAACCTTCCTCGTTCTCGTGAGAACTCTCCCACTCTTGTCGATCATGCAGACGACGCTGGAAATTCCTCTCGTCCACAAGCCCAAACACAAAACGACCCTCTCACTCAGGAAGAGCTCGCGCAGATGATGGATTCGATGTTGACGGATTTCCAGGCAGAAATTCAGAGGAGATTTCCTCCACGGGCATCTGAGCCTGCCGTTGTTGACAGGCAGACTCCTCCCGTCCATCCGGATCCTCCTCTGACATGATGGACAATGGCAGGTCCACTTTGATCAGATCTACCCCGGCACAGCAGCAGACGGATGATCGATGACCTATCCATCTCGAGCATGGGCAGCCCAACAGAGATCCCCGTCTAGGGGACTGGAAGACCACTCTCGCGGCTGATGCGGGAGATGAGAAATAGACTCGATCATCTACCGCCACAGAGCCCTTGATCCACCAGCAGACGACAGTGATGAGCGGCCCTCGCTGGGTCCATTCACCCCGGGGGTTCATGGTGTGCCATTCCCGAGGAGCCTCAGGCTGCCGCATTTTGAGCAGTATAATGGTTCCACTAACCCAGAGGATCTTGTGAGCAGCTTTGAGAACAAGATGCAGCTGTTTGGCGTGGATGACACCATCATGTGACGTGCCTTCCCGGCCACGTTCAAAGGAGCTGTCCGCCAGTGGTACACCTCCTTGGCGCCGAAATCGATCTCACAATTCTCCCAGCTGAGAGAAGCCTTCGTGAGACAGTATGCCAGTTCTTGCACCCCCTCTCACGCCGCTTCCAGCCTGTTCAGCATCAGACAGCGGCCCAATGAGTCCCAGAGAGATTTCATGACTAGATTCAACAAGACGTGTACCAGATCCCTAGACTCCGCAGCGAGCTAGCGACGACCACCATCTTGACAGGATTGCGTTCTGGAATCCTCTTCGATGACCTCACTCTCAGATAACCACGCAGTCTTGATGAACTACTTCAGAGAGCACGTAACTTCATGGCTCTGGAGGACTAGACCAGAGCCCGAATGACATCAGACTCCAGAGTCAGACATCACCGAGAGTCCAGTGAGGACGACAGTGATAGCTCTCCCGAGAGATGCCATCATAGAGGTAAGAGATCCCGACAACGTCATTCAAGGTCCCATAGGATTGACCATCCGTGGGAGGAGCTCACTCCTCAGGCACCATCAGCAGAGCAGGTCTTCATGGGATCCGCTGATCTCAGGGAGTTGACCCATGAGCAGTGTGCAATTGGGAGCTTGCCCAGCAGCAGCGTCATCCTCGGACCCGACAGACCGACAGTGGCAGAAGATGGTGCATGCTTCACAAGGAGTGCAGACACAACATAAAAGACTGCAGGGTGCTGAAGAGACATGAAGATCAGGCAACCAAAGATGAGCTATCTGACCCTCGTAGACGTCCTCCCGAGGACACTGCCGGGCCATCCTCTCCATCCAGGGAGATAGATGACAGGTCCTCGTCCCCCTCCAAGAGAGACCGCAGCAGAAGTCCCAAGCCTGCCTCTTGGCACGGGAGGTATTTTGTCGTGCGCAGAAGGATTTTAAATCCGGAGAACCAGATCATCAACTGACACAGGCAACCGTTCACCTAAAGAATGGTCACTAGAGGCTCCATCCTAGAGCAATCAAAGGCGTCCGCCGTCCCCAAGCCTCTGTCATGTAGGACTCACTGATGAGTCCCTCTTTTGTATTTTCTTTCCCTTTTCCTGTCACTTATATATACTTGCCTGCATTTTCAATAAAATCTGGGATTGACTTGAGCGTCGGAGGGGCCTCCCAAGGTTAAAAACCTTGGGTCCCTACTTACAAGTTTGCTACATATCATAGGTCCCCGAACATACAGGATTGCTCCATCCGCTCATAACAACGTCGATGTTACATATCCGGCCCATGCCTCAACTCGATCATTGAAGTTCACACTTCCGCAACATGAGTCTCTCGGTGACATTCTCTCACCTTCTCACCCCTTCTCTTCTTCCACAGAAGATAACAACATAAGGAACATGACGATGTGAGAATTTTCCCTTGCGGAATAAAGCCAACCGGATTTGCCTCTTCTTCTGTGGCATTCCACAGGGAAAGTGGTTCCATCTCGCATGGGTATAAGTCAGCTCTCGTCTGCATCTCTATCTCAGTGATCCTGAATGGGTGACCTGGAGCCCTCGGGCCAGGAAAGCTCCGCCACTAAGTCGGGTCCGCTCCGTAGGGAAAAGCCTCTCTTTCATTGAGTTCTGTAAAAAAGTTAATATCTTCACCGTCCCGCAGTGAGAATAAGTCAGCTCTCGCCTGCATCTCTATCTCAGTGATCCTGGATGGGTGACCTGGAGCCCTCAGACCAAGAAAGCTCCGCCACTGAGTCGGGTATGTCCTTTAACGATTTCAATATCAAGTGCAGGTCTCAGATTGCGCAGGTTGGGTAAATCTGTTCCTGATAGCATTGATTTCATGACTCGTATCCCGACATAACCACCGGACGTCGTCGGGAAGATAAAGCGTATTTCCATCTTTCGACACAGCTCCACGATGTCTAATTACCCTCTGCTTCTTTCTCTCCTTTTGACAGATAACATTGTACGAAAAGCAGAGGCGAGGTGAGGATTTTTCCTTGCAAGGCAAAGCCAACCGGACCCGCCTCTTCCTCTGTGGCATTCCACAGGGAAAGCGGATCCTTCTCGCACGGGTATGAATCGGACTCCCGTATCCCGAAACTGTCACTAATAGTACCAAGGGGACCTGTAGTTCCACACTAGGGGAACTCTGCTATGGTGAGTCGAGTCCGCTCAGCAGGGAAAAATCCTACCTCCGTCCAGTCCTTCATAAAAACACGACTCTTACTTTCTCATTCCAAGTATATTTGCTTTCTCTGTTTTACGTGCGGTTGTTCGTTTGTGTGATTGCAGGCACACGAGACATCTCAGCTCACCCGTTGTCTTCAGTGGCTCTCTCATCTCCTTATAGGCTGGGTCCATCCTGTCACGACCCGTATTTTAAAAATCCGGTTATTTTTTTTCTTTTTTTATTTGAGACCCATTTGGCCATTTTGAGGTAGTTGATTTATTTTGTGTTGGGACATGGGGTTAAAAATCCCATGTGAGCCCTTTGTCTTTCATGCTTTAGTCCATTAGTTGGACATGTTTTGTTTTTGACCACCAACCCACTTCCTTCTCATTTCCTTTGGCCCTTCCATGTGCATGGGATTAACCACACTAGCCCATTGCTTGGACCACTTCTTGTTGGCTTGGACTAGCCCAAGAGGCCCACTGGGGATTTAAGTCCCTAGAATCTTCTAGGTTCCCTTTTGACTTCCATCTTCTTCTCCTTCTTGGTTTTGACTGATCCTCTTCCATCTCCCCCTACCCTCTTCTTCTCTTCTCATCTCAACATCATCTCTTCATCATTTTTCATCTCTTTGAAGGCAATATCTTGGAGCAAGGA
>JAOWBR010166110.1:0-11794 GCA_028571145.1 Dionaea muscipula
CGGACCGGGACTTTGATGATTGCCTCTGGAGGGTCCTAGGTGCTGACCGCCCCCGGGATTTTTCCAGGAGTATCAACGCATTTTTTACATAAATTTACATACTAATTCAATCTAGCCGTATTTTAATATCCGTATTATTCCCGAATTTACTAACTAAGCTCTGGAATGAAGTTGTATATATACCAAGTAAAGTGCACATGTACGCACGTATCTGTGGGAAAAAAGCATCCTCTGTCCACCACAGAACATTAAACCCAGATGAAGGAAACCTAGAAGATGATCAACACAGCTTCTTCATACATAAATTCCGTAAACCCACGACACTTGATCATAAAAAATCAATCATTTCTGGTCTATTCAGTCATCAACAGCTTAACTGAAATCAGGGCACAGAATAATCAACAAAAAGAATCCAAAGCCCTAATTGTTAAATTCATGATCAACTATAGCCAAAAAAAAAACATGAAATGGCCACTGAAGCAACAGATTGAACTCGAAAGATCATACCTTTTTGAGAAGAGGAAATTGCCCAAGAGAAGAGCAAAGTAAGATTGTGAGGATGGATGATAGGAGAGACTATTTACTTGTGAAAATTCTTTGATTTGAGGATAGACTACAGTGACGTGTTGTTCGCAATTTTATTATAATTTAAGCTTTAATAATATATGTTTTTTTTTTTACTATTATTTTAAAAAAGATTTTATCCAGGTGAGGTGAGGTATTATATGGTATTGGATATTGGGTTTGGGCCTTGATGAATAACATGGGCCCATCAATAAAGTAAGTAATTGGGGCCCATCGATAGAAGCCCACAAATAAAAGCCAGCTAAAACAACTTTATGATCCATGGTAAGTTGCTAAATTCATTCCATGCTGTACTGATTTCTGTTTGAGCTATTGAGAATCATAATTTGAAAAACAAAAAAATAAAAAAATAAAAAACACATTCGATCTGGTTAATAAATATTGACTTACTTAATCATAAAGGTATTTATTAATCTCATATTTAAAAATCAAGTTTTGACGTCTGGTTTAAATTTTTTGTTTTTAGAGGTCCTAAATCCATTATTTAGGTATGTCCAATTCGACTAAAAACTCTCTAACTCAAGTATATATCTGACTTGAGTGTCGGAAAGATATTCTCGAGGTACCAACCTTGGGGCCTTCTAACATGGAGTTCGCTGCATGCATAGGTGCTACCCCAGCGGAGAAGTGCTACTCCATCGGAGAAGTGATACCCCAACGATGAAGTGCAACCCCATCAAAGAGGTATCCAAATCGCGAAGGTGTCCGGATCGCGAAGGTCTCTAGATCACAACGTGATACCCCAGTGGTTATCGGGATGCGTCCACGTCACCTCCTCCAAAAAGTAGTGATAACATTTGGCACCGTCTATGGGAACCGTACCAAGATGCTACGTTTCCGAATAATCTCCAAGATATGGACGCGAGAGGTGATGGAGTTCCGCCACCAGACCCTGAGCTCCCCGAGAACCACCATCTTGGCAACCCTTCGACAAGAGAGGTGGTGCGAACAACCGTGAACATAGGAAACCACCAAGGACATAGCGTAGAAGATCCCGTTAACCGGGAAGAACTTCGACAACTCGTAAAATTGTATATGGATGGTGTAAACCAGATCTTGGCGACTTGTTATCCTGGTGTGCCTACCACAATGCCGCCCGACTTGGAAGGTCGGGCCATTGCAGCGAGATAGGCTCAGACATCGACAGTCAAAACCGCGTAGAGGTGCAGGTAGAGCAATGCGAACAACTCTGAGAGAGGCCGCATGTGTGTCAAGAGCAAGATCGCCTTCTCTGTCGGATCCAATTAACTCGGAAAGTAACACTTCGAGTGAAGAGGATGGAAACACTAACTCATTTGAGACTAATAACAGGAAGCAGCGACATTCGATGTCGCACCGACAAGGCGAAGGATCTCACTCACAGATCTCAACCTCGAGGGATCGCAGGCCACAAAGAGAAGGAAAGTACGGGCGAACAACGCGGCCCTTCACCAGGGAATTAATGGAGGACCATTACCCAGACCAAGTTCGACTCCCGTTCTTAGATTCTTATGACAGGACCGATAACCCGAAAGATCATCTCAACCACTATGAGACCCGGATGAGCTTTCTAAACTTCTCGGCTGGGCTAATGTGCAGATCATCTCAGACCAAGTTCGACTCCTATTCTTGGATTCCTTCAACAAGACCGACAATCCGAAAGATCATCTCAACTACAATGAGACCCGGATGTGAGCTTTCTAAACTTCTTAGTTGGGCTAATGTGTAGAGCCTTCCAGGTAACATTCAAGAGAGCGGCCAGAAGATGTTTTCACTGGCTTCCGCAAGACTCCATCTCCAATTTTGAAGAATTTAGGGAGAAATTCATCGCGCAATTCGACAGCTCCTCCGTCTTCACCAAAACTGTGCTCAACCTGTTCGATGTGAAGCAGGAGACGAATGAGAACCTCCAAGATTTCATGTCCCGATTCATCAAAGCGTACGTGGAAATCCCAGGCGTGGGAAAAGACATCGCCACAATAGCTGCCATGACCTGGCTTCGACCCGAATCCTTTAGGGATGACCTATCAATGCACATGCTAAAGTCCTTTGACAAGCTCCTCCGAAGAACGAAGAGGTACATGGCTTTGAAGGATCGGAACAACAAATTTCAAGGAGAAGCGAGTCACGAGTTCAATACTCGGATCACTCAAGCTAAGGAGACAACAAGCGGGGACTCCAGCTCCGCCACTAAAAGAAGCCCCCAGGAAGCCGAAAACTGGGGGGTAGCCAAGTTGATCACAAGATCATCAAGATTCGAAAAAAGATCACAACCAAGTCATAGCTCGAAATCTTAGTAGTGACACGTCCACCTAGAAGATATTTGTTATCAAGTAGAATAAAGACTCCAACCGAGATGTTCGAGCTTTCTTCTTTCAACTTTATGTTGCATGTATTCCTTTAGCGTGATGAATAAAATTAGAATTATAGTTATGATCTATGGTAAACAAATCATCAAGTACGTGCCCATCTTGTTGAATTTACACAATAAACAACCACGAGACAAGAAGACAAAAGGCTCCGACAACGTAAGAGTATGCCGCAAAAATTACCCTGACAACTTAAAAGTAAGCAGGTGCCAAAAACAAGATCAATAAATCGAGTTCATAAGCACCCGGTAGCCCAACAGGATATAAATCCTTAGGCGAAAAATGGGTTGGGGACTCTATATTCAAAGACAGTCTGCGGCAAATCGGGTTGTTAGATGACTAATAGTCCGAAAAGGTTTAAAACTGTAAACACAAATCAGGCCAAGAACCTAATGACCGTGGGTTACAAAAGATTAAAACAAACACATAAGCACCCGATAACCAAGTCAAGTATGCAAGCGTTCGCCCACGGGCAATCGCAGCTCTCGAATAAATCGGCTAATCAAGCAAAGTTGTAGGCAAAAGAGCGTCGACGAATTTTTCGGTCATGAAACTTCAAACCCCATGCCTTAACTCTAGAAAGAGTACGCAAAGGGGTTGGGGGATAAATGTTATACCCGAAAAAATATGTCGCGTGCATGGCAGATAGCGAGACACGTGGATGGGCGTGGACCCAACCACTGCCACGTGGGCAAGTGACGTAGACCAACGTTAAAATGTGTCTTGGATAATCCAGGTGGACGGTAAGAGTGGTTGACGCATGGGTAAATAAGCGGCTCCAGTTCACGAATCGCAATACCGGTTACGACTGGTCACGAAGCCCTAAGGCCGGTTAGTGGGGAGATAGCCCATGGAGACCTCCCACGTATGGAGACCTCCAACTCAAAGAGACCTCCCACTCATGGAGACCTCCCACTCATGGAAACCTCCCACGCATGGAGACCTCCCACGCATGGGGACCGACCACATGTCTAAGGCCGGTCATGGAGACCGGCCACCTCCCGAGGTCAGCTCAGGATCGGTCGGCCTCCTCTTGGGTCGATTGTAGACCAGTCATATTTATCGAGGTCATTTACGGCTAGTCATGGAAATCCACAGATCGATCAAACTCTCGAGGGTGTGCACCTCACGAGGGTTTGCACTTCTCGAAGACCCCTATGGGGGTGAATTCTCCGAAGGAAGCGATGACCACACGAATATGGACTGAACGCGGATTTGGCCCAAATCTATGTGAATGGGCCAAGGCCCAAGGGATATTTCAAGGGCATTCCGGAATGTTCCTAAACAAAAGATGAGGGCAATATCTTCATTTCACAAATACAATCTTCCTCCTCTATAAATAGAGGTCCTAAATCCATTATTTAGGTACGTCCAACTCGGCTAAAAACTCTATAACTCAGGTACATATCTAATTTGAGCGTCGGAGGGGTATTCTCGAGATACCAATCTTGGGCCTCTCTAACATGGAGTTCGCTACGTGCGTAGGTGCTACCCCAACGGAGAAGTGCTACCCCAGCAGAGAAGTGATACCCCAGCGGTGAAGTGCAACCCCATCAAAGAGGTATTCGGATCGTGGAGGTATTCGGATCGTGAAGGTCTCCGGATCGCAACGTCATACCCTAGGGGGTCTCGGGACACGACTACGTCACCCCCTCCAGAACATGGTGATAACATTTGGCGACATCTGTGGAAATCGCAACAAGAAGCCACGTTTCTGAATAATCTCCAAGACATAGATGCAAGAGGTGATGGATTCGACAATTAAAGCCGCGCAGAGGTACAGGCAGATCACACAAAGAGCTGCGAGAGAGTTCGCACACGCGTCAAGGGCAAGATCGTCTTCCCTATCGGATTCGGTCGACTCGGAAAGTAACAATTTAAGTGAAGAGGATGACAACACTAACACTTTTGAGACTAATAACACGAAACGACAATATTCAATATCGCACCGACAAGGCGAGTGAACTCACTCACGAATCTCAACCTCGAGGAATCGCAGGCCACGAAGAGACGAAAAGTACGGGCGAACAATGGGGCCCTTCACTGGGGAATTAATGGAGGACCATTACCTAGACCATGTTCGGCTCCCATCCTTAGATTCCTATGACGGGACCGACGACCCCGTCAGACGGCGCCAAATATTATTACCCGTTTTTGGGGGAACGTGGACGCGCTCGGAGCGCGACGGGCTGACTATCCTCACTCGTACTAAGATAGTACTTCTCAGGAGGTCACCCATCCTGAGAATTACTCCAATCCAAGCACGCTTAACTGCAGAGTTTTGATGAACTCTACTCCATTAAAACTAGTTAACTAGATGGTGATATAGTGTTTCATATCATGTCTTATGAGATTTTTCTTTCGATCCGAGAATGACAGCCAATCTCGTGGTGTATTTTCCCGCGTGTATAACAGGCCCCCTTTGTTTTGTAAATAGAAAATTTGGGGATAATTTTGGATGGGGGATAAGAGAGGGATAATGAATGATGGGGTAGCGGATTGGATAAGTAATGATGAGATAGTAATTTTATAATATTGTTTGTTTTGTGAATAAAAACATCGGATAGTTTTTTTTTTTACCGACGTTGACTGGTATTGACTATCACACTCCACCCGGAATGTGACTGACACGTGACCCGTGGACCGGAGCCCACGTGCCACGTAAGCTTAAATCCAACTTCTAATTTAAATACCTAACATAATCTCATAAAGGACATCATACATGGAGATTAATAATCTCAAACCCAAATCATGGAAATCCAAACGGTGAAATGACAAAGCAGGGGAAAAACATTCATATACCCAAACATAAACAAATCTGAAGCTAAAAGCGGAAGGAATAAATATCTAAAATTTAAATATCCATAAAATGTCTAAAAAATCTTAGAGGCTGATCCCGTCTCCGAAGCATCCACATCAGTGCGGTACCTGAGACTGTTGTGAAACCACAACAGAGGGAAAGGAAACAACAATAGGAAAATAACCTGTTAGCAAGAGCTAACAGGGATAGAAGATAGGGTATGATAGAATACGGAGAAATCATAAATCAAGGATACATGCTAGCGGAAATAAATCAGAACGGCTGAAGGTCTACTCATAACAACAATGACAACAGAGCTAGAATAATAGATTATATGTTAGTCCACCGAACAACACACAATGGACTAACATAGGGAAGCATAGCCGTCGGAACATCTCAACGACGAGCTACTGGATATCAACCCACCGAACATAACACAGTGGTCCAAGTCACAACCAAATAGAGATCTCATATTAGGGCAGAACATCACCACAACCCATAGCAGAGCCTTCCTAAACATGTCGCAACTGTACGAGTGATCTTACGGAAGTTGTGATGCAGGGGTCACCCTAGTGATTATCTTCCCCAAACGGCTAGAATCACTCAACATAGAGCATTTCCCCTGGGCGTAGCGGAAAACGATATCCATCAATCAATTCGCTAGGGAATATAGCCCTGGACCAATCATGATATCTCAAAAGGACAAAAAAATAATAGTAGATAGAATATGAAACCAACGAAACAATCAACGCATGAATCACAAATCAAGGCCAAAGGACGCAATCGGAAGCAAGGGGACCCGAGTATAATTCATTCCACTCAATCATGCATCACCACCTACCCAAAGGTCCAAAAATACGTTAATTACCCTTCTTAGCCAGCAATATGATCATCCTTAATATCGGGAAGGTCCACAACCTAGCACAAGGATTTTACCCAAACCGACGGATCACTTCTACACAAAATAGTTTTGTCGTCTATCACCAAAACAATCCTAACCAATTCATATCAATTCCAAAAATTACGAAACCAGTGACATTTGAAAGATAATACCTAAATCTACAATTCCTATCTCATCCAAAACTGTGAGTCCAGTAATGAAAATGAGGGAAAATCGCCCGTCAAGTCGAAACAGTCCAACACTGTTACAGTTTTGACACTTCTTACGGAAATAGCCATATCTTTTTACTTGGGGGTCGAAATCGATCCCCGTCAGTTCCTATAAAACCTAAATTCATGTATCTATCCAAACTTATTGGGTTAGTATTTTTAATCCAAGCCAAATTGTAAATTTAAATCAATTACAGTGGGTCTGCCCTTCTTTCATGTTATCCCGACCTTTCCCACGATAACGGACATAACTTTTAGTACACACATGGGAATCCAATTCCTTCAATTGAGTTAGGACCCTAACTCATAGATATACGTACCTTGTGTATAAGTCTCATATTTTTATCATTCACCTATTTGTACAGACTTAACGATTGCAATAGCAACAGCACAGGTTCACACCTTTTGTCGTTTCTTCACTCAAAATATCATAATTAAATCCACATGCATCCGATTTAAATTCTGTTTATTTTATAGGTTTCAGAAGTCATAGGACTACGATATATCAAAAAATCATGCATCAACTCATGCATTTCACACATAAAATCATGCCTTGTAGTAGTCGCTTGTACCGTGAAGAATGGGTACCTTGAATGTCGTAAATTCGTCGCTCCAAGAAGATGATTCGTACGTCCCCCTCCCCTCGTCTACCGGTATTTACGTCGTCCATCATCATCAATACATGAAACAAAGGTAAATCGACATAACTTAGTTGGCAGCGAAACGGATCTAGATTAATCATGCATAACAGTGGTGAAGGCCATACCTTTACGTCGTTTCAAGTGTAGATCTTGACACCACGTGACTCCTCCTCGTGATTCTAGTGTTGTCAACCCCGTCATCATCGTCGTGCATCACCAGCACACCAAAATCATTGTCAAAATCTAGGCTTTACGTCCTTTACAGGTAGTATGAACATGGTAGGTCGAAAAATCATTATCTTTACGTGGCTTGGATCGTCTCACTCATGACTGAACTGATCTGGCTGTCCTCCTCTCCTCTTGATTGCCTATCTCCTCACAAGGACAACAAGACGGGTGTTATACACCCAAAAAATATCCGCCACGTGCGATACCGAAAATTCTTTAACAACCAACATTTATCCGGCTCGGTATCCCGCCCCTCTCACCACCACCTTCTTCCCCAGATTTGCTGATTGCACCCCTCCTCCTCCCTTCACTCACATGCAAGTGGGCCGCGGGTTTTAGGGCGGGTTAATATTTGGTTATAAAAGAAAAGTCATGTGCGATACACGGATTGTCCCTAATATTTATATTATATTGGATAACTTTTTTAAATTGAAACATAAGTTATCTCATATATATTTTATTTTTTGGACCAATCATATAGTGACACATGTCAATGAAATAAAATTATCACATTATATATTTACTGTGCTTTGGCACGAGCATCCTCTAGTTTATATTACATTGGATTATTTTTTTGAATTCAAACACAAGTTCTCTAATAGATATTTTGTAAACAAATCACATGATTACACTTGTCATTTTCTTCCTATTTTTTGTCGTCTAATCACATTTCCTTACTCACAAAGCAAACCACAAACAGAGAATAAAAAATATAAAATAAGAGAATTAATTGTTTACCGTGGCTTGGCACGGGCATCCACTAATTATTAATTAATATTACAAGAAAAGACGAGGTTTGAATTTCTGTTCATAAAATGTCTCGAGACATTTTTAGTCGTCGTATGACGGAAACGATATCAGCCATCCGATTAATCACCCTAATAATTACCCTAATTTTACCCTAAATATCCAAATAGCCTAATAACTCAAACTCCTTATTACATCTCCAATCGGTAAAGGCAATGAACCTCAACAGCAAACGGCGAAGGCGGCGAACGGCGAAGGCCGCGAGTGGCGAATATCCCGTTGCCTCCATTGATTTCTAGCAAGGAAGACCACACAAGGTCGGGATCTACCCGACGACGACATGCCGAGAGTGAGGCGAGACGTCGGCATACGGCGGCGACGAGCAGCGATGGGAACCGATATTTGAGGGCGGCAGTTGACGTGATCTGGCCAGATTCAGCGGCCGAAGCTTGATTCGAATGTGGTAAGGCCCCAGATCTGTGCCATGTGCTTCGAATTTTTTGATTTTTAGGTCGATTTAGGATGATTTGTGATTTTGTGATCAAAGTTTGGATTTTTACTTTTTTTTGGATTTTTGTTTTGAGAATATTGTGTCAATTTGGTGATTAATGTTACAATTTCTAAAATCTTAATGTAATGTTACTCTTATTGACAAAGCACTCTCGATATATCTCCTTGGATTATCAATTGGGAATGATATATTAGGTGGGAGTGTTGATTGTCACGATTGTAAGACCGTTTGCATTCCCTAGTATATATACAAACTTCTTTTTTTCAATACTTTAACGAGGATTCCTCGCGGACTCCAAACACTATTAGATTAAATAAAAGTTGAGTCCTATCAGACTCAAACTCTGGACCTCATGCAATGAGGATAACAAACCACTTGGACAGACCAACTCTGGACCTCTGGATCTCGTGCAAAGTACGGTTGTTATACAAACTTGAAAGTAGTAGACTTTCGCTTAAAAAAAATGGTTTGCATATATGTCAAAATCTTATCCTATAGTCGTAACACATGAAAAATAAGGTGGACTATTATGTGCCTCAAATGCTTAAGTTATAATCTCTTTACAAAAAGCACGGCTTTACATGGATATCTAATCTATCTAACTCTCTTGTCATTTTATATACTTTCTTTCTTCCAATGGTTGTGAATTTGCGATATCTATTCCTTCGTTATCTTTCGATGCGTACAACCAACGCAGCTCGCAGCTAGGATCCCCTTCACTTTACTCCCAAAGCGAAACCCCAAAAGCAAAGCCACTTAAATTTCGTATAACGTCACCCCATCAAAGTCATTTAATAAACGGAGTGTCCGACTATATATGTAGCCAAAAAATAATGATAAAAATAAGCAGGAGATTATATGTACATTTGTTATGGCATCTATGTGATCGGAGATGTTTTGAAATGATCCGAACGGTGGATGCATAGAAAATATGATTTTAAGTGGGGTCACCGAAGACCCCGACGAAAAATAACGTTGGGAAAGGCTCCATTTGTACGTCGGAAAGTACGATTTGGACAGATTTTGTCACTATAAAGGAAGTAATTTATCCGAAATGATTTGAGTCAATTCGAACCGTTGGATATGTTCAAAATGGAACCCTATTTGGATAAAAGAAACCCTACCGTAATCCGAAGTGTTAATGCAATAAAACCAATTAAAAGAAAAACCGAAAAACTAAAAACTCTATAGAAATCCGAGTATATTTGGGTCACAATCAACCCTACCGTAACCCAAGGGTTAATGCAGTCATTTTTAATTATATTTTGAACATATCCAATGGTTGGATCGTCCATAATTATTTCGGATATGGTATTTCCTTTATAGTGCGAAAATCGGCCCAAAATGATTTGAAAAACGTCTGGATGGAGCCCTTCCCAATGTTTTTTTCGACGAGAAAAAGAGTCGTCTCTTATTTTTTTATTTTTTACGCATCCAATGGTTCGGATCGTCTCAAAACATTTCACAACATATTTGATAAATATGAGTGTCATAAGTAGTGTCATAACAAGTGTACATATAACCTAATCGCAAAAATAAAGTAAAAAGGATGCAAATGACATCAACAAAGTAGTAAAGACATAATTATTGACATCAGTTGACAGATTGAGTCATTGATGGAAACAAATCCAAATGCTGCAGTTTGTTGTGTTTTTTGTTTTTTTTTTTTTTTTTTTATAAGCCGTTGTCACTGTTTATATCATTATTTTTTGACTATATATATAACTTGCAATCCAAAAAAAAATGAAACCATTGAAGAAAATACTTCATATCCTTTGAACAACTTGATATCAGTTGTTGTGACAAAACACATGACAGGAGCGCCACATGAATATGACGTCACCCAGGCAGCGGAAATAACTAGAAAACAAGCCCAAGAATCGGCCAACCAAAGAAAAAGGAAAAACAAGAGAACAGAGAATAAAACGGTGAAAAACTAAAAGATCTATTAATAAGAGTGCTTACACAAGGGAGTAGAATACAAAATGATCTCTTACAACTCCAAAAGTGTAATCTTTATCCACCCCAAACCCTGAAGAAAACAACCCCTAACTAAGAAAGGAGAACCAAAAACGGACCAAAATCAATGCCCGGACAAATCTCCCGCACCTTCGGATCAACCACCGTGTCTCTGGACATCTCTGGCGTCGATCTCCAAACCCCTCTTCTATAATGGAGGATGTCAACTAGGGTTTCCAAAAGATGTATCACATGGAGCATCACAAATAGGCTTTAAATAGATAAAATCTCGAAGAAAAAAAAATCACCGTCAGCATGGCCATGCCGCCACCAGTACGTCCTTGCTTCTGCCTTCACTACGCGGCTGCTGGACTCGACACGGCCGTGCCCGCAGACATGGCCCAAGCCTCTTAGTTGTGTTCCCTACAGCATCACACTGCACTTGAGCCATAAGCAGGGCACGACCATGCTTTCCTGAAACACGCCCATGCTGATATCAAAACACTTCGAAACACGTCCTGTATATTTTCAAACCTCAACCGAAGAGTCTTGAACGTCGTCCAAGCTAAAAATGTGCGGAATGAATGTCGCTAACTCGACATTAGCTTTGCTTCCTATGGCAACTCTCCTTTTGATATTTGTTTTCTTCCCCCTTGGAGATAACTGATTATTGTTCATTGGAATATTACATGCTTAAATGAACTTATTAAGAATGTACGTTGCGTTAATTGGATTTCAGATACACGATCAGATTAATTAAACCTGACCCGATCATTTAGTTCTATAATTTGATTTATAGTTTCACTGTTTGAATTCCTTTTATTCTCGTTTTTCCGTTGCTTTAGCGTTAGTTTAATTAGTTGTA